>OVBE01002408.1:0-30817 GCA_900406425.1 Iberis pinnata
GGGTAAAACAGGATTATCATAATTTAATTAACCCACGTGCTTAAGGACTTAACAGAGACGTTAACCTTATTAACGGAATTAGGAGAAACTTGCGATTTTGAATTGATGGGGTATTATTCGGGCAACGAAATAAACTTTGAGTATTAAAATAACAACAAAACAAGTTCGTGTATTATTCTGGCAGAAGTTTAATAGTTGGGGTATTTTTCAAGTTTTTTCCCTGATTAAAACAGGATTAGTGAGGCGTATTAAGCTTAATTTGTTTGAGAAGATTAAACGGAGATTAGACCATCTCCATTAGTTTAGAACTTTATAAAAGTTTATACCCATTAAAATAATATCGTTTATATTTTAATTTTAGTTTTTGCTTATATTTTTAATTGAAATTATATTTGAACCAATGAAAATGGTTTACGTGTCAAGAAACCCTTAAAACCAATCCTTAAACATCTCCACTAATAACTTTATCTCTCCAAGTTTCTTAAAATTTATTATATTTTATTCTTAAAAACTACTTAAAAGTCATTGATAGTCATATTCTTAGTAAACTACATACGAAATGATTTTTATAGATGTTTTTAGTGTTTTATAATCAAATATGAGGTTCCTCTTTGGAGAAATCGTAACTCTTAAGAGACGCCGTTCTTTATCAAAGTTATAATTTGCTTTATAGTATTCAAATAAAATAGCCTAATTTGGATATTTTATGCTCTTAAAACATAATTAGTTTAAGAGAGTTAGACCAAATTAGTATTGGAAAGTTATTTATACCAGAAACATGAAAGTATAAAACACTAATATATAAATTATATATGTAAATTCATTTATTATAAATTCAGTTTAAGTTAGATGTTATAATTTTAATATGATATTTGGGAATCCATTAGTAAAATAGATATATAAGAGCATCTCCAATGAGAGACGTAGAGAATATATTATTTGGATTTCTTAAATTTTAAAGCCCAAAAAATTATTTAATGATAATAAAGTCCATAAGCGTTTTTTATCAAAGCAATTTCAAAAACTATTAAGATTCATATGATGAGGAAAAAAAAGACTTAAAGAAATTTTGGGGGCAAAAAAATTCTTAAATATATCAATACTTTAGTTTTATTTCCAAATACATTGTTATAAAACATCATAATAATAAAATAATTTATTTCGATAATATCACAATTAAAATATCTAAATATCACTTTTAAAACTATGTTCTAAATAATAAGTCTAAAAAATTAAATTAAAAACTTTTTAAATTTAGTTTTATGTCTGTGATATTTTTTTTATTTAAAAATGATATGTTTCAGAAACACATGATAATTGGTGGTATTTTTTAAAAATATATATTTTTTATTGTTTTGTTTTTAGTGTCACTTGTGAAATTATTCTACTTTATTTCTTCTCTTTTTATTATAAGACTCAAAAATATAACCAAAGGACTTTGGTCTAGTGGTTGAGACACTCTTTGGAGTGTTCAAGGTCATTAGTTCAAACATGTCTTAAATAGGTATTATCAACGGCTGGTTCCGGACACCAGGAGAGATTATGGGTCAAAGTCTCGGAACTCCCACGGTTTATCGAAAAAAAAAAAAAAAACTCAAAAATGTAATTCAACCGCATGCAAACAACAGACTGGCTATATCACGGTATTCTCATGGGCTAGTGGGCCCACAAACTCCTATGGACTTCCTTCCTTCTCTCAAAAGCTGGCGGGAAAAATCTGAAACTTTCGCGCGAGATGAAAAACGTCAAAATTACGCCATTAAATTACAAAAAACAAAAGCAGACGGAAACTACAAGAAACCCTAAAAATTTCGAAATCTTTAAAATTCGAATTCCATTTTTGTCTTTCTCTGCCCTTTCTATATAACACTGCGTTACATTGTCATCTTGATATCATCAAACTCACACGCCTACCACCTGTTCGACGTAATTCTTCTGAGAGAAAAAATGTACGTCGTGAAGCGTGACGGAAGACAAGAAGCTGTTCATTTTGACAAAATCACAGCGAGGCTAAAGAAGCTTAGTTATGGACTTAGTACCAATCACTGTGACCCTGTCCTCGTTGCTCAGAAAGTCTGTGCCGGTGTGTATAAAGGTGTTACGACGAGTCAACTTGATGAGTTAGCGGCTGAGACTGCTGCTGCTATGACTGTCAATCATCCTGATTACGCTTCTGTGAGTTCTTCACACTTTGCTTTTTTCAGTTATCTGATTCACGTTTTGTTTTTGATAACTTCCGATTTGCGATTTGTATGCGGAACAATGAAATTATACGAAATTGAGTGATGCGATTTGTTGTTTGATGACCTGATTGATGATGATGTTAAACATTACGATGCTTTAACTTTTGATTGTTTCTGGTTACTTTGAAAATTGAGTTCAAATTTGAAACGTTTTTTGACGTTTGAATTTCAGTTGGCTGCAAGAATTGCTGTCTCCAATCTCCACAAGAACACTAAGAAATCATTTTCAGAGACGTGAGTGTTGTTCTGATCTATACCATTTTCTCTCAATATGTCTGTAATTACGCATTAATATGAGTTGAATTTAATTGATTTTGATTATCTTTAGGGTTAAGGACATGTACAGACATGTCAATGAAAGATCTGGACTCAAGGCTCCTTTAATAGCAGATGATGTATTTGAGATAATTATGAAGGTAAATAGCTTCTGTAAGGTTACTGTGAAAATGTTGGTTTAGGTATCTCTATTCACTTGTTGAATTGTGTTTTTTTCTTTTGGCTGCTTCAGAATGCTGCTCGGTTAGACAGTGAAATCATCTATGATCGTGATTTTGAATATGATTACTTTGGATTCAAAACTCTTGAGAGATCATACCTGTTAAAACTCCATGGCAAAGTTGTTGAAAGGCCTCAACACATGCTGATGCGAGTTTCTGTTGGCATACACAAGGAAGATATTGATTCTGCGATTAAAACTTACCACTTAATGTCTCAACGTTGGTTTACTCATGCATCTCCGACTCTCTTCAATTCAGGAACACCAAGGGCCCAAGTATTCTTCGTGCTACACTTTTGTTTAACTAGAATCTGTATATGCATCTGCGTTGGTTTTACTGATGTGGATCTTTTAAATATGATTGAATTTGCAGTTAAGTAGCTGCTTTCTCATATGCATGAAGGGCGATAGCATCGAGGGAATATATGACACTTTGAAAGAGTGTGCTATTATAAGTAAATCAGCTGGGGGTATTGGTGTTTCGATTCACAACATTCGTGCAACTGGAAGTTATATTCGTGGCACAAATGGAGCATCTAATGGTATTGTTCCTATGCTGCGAGTATTCAATGATACTGCTCGTTATGTTGACCAAGGAGGAGGCAAGAGGAAAGGTATAGTTCCATGATGTATTTATTATCATGATTGTTTAGTGTTTGTTATGTAATTTTTTTTTTCAATTGATGAAGGAGCCTTTGCTGTATACTTAGAGCCATGGCATGCTGACATTTTTGATTTTCTGGAACTTCGTAAGAATCATGGGAAGGTATAGTTGCACCAAGAATAACAGTTCACTTATTTCCCCTTTAATCTTATTTGTGAGTTAGCTCACAATACGCATTCTATATCAGGAAGAACACAGGGCAAGAGATTTGTTTTATGGTCTTTGGATACCAGACCTTTTCATGGAGAGGGTCCAGAGTAATGGACAGTGGTCACTGTTTTGTCCTAATGAAGCTCAAGGTTTGGCAGATTGTTGGGGTGCAGAGTTTGAGAGATTGTATACTCAGTATGAGAATGAGGTGAATGATTTCACCTTGAATATACCTTTACTCTCAGAGTTCCCAGTTATGTTCCTTAATCTATGGATGTGAACCATTTCTGTTTGTTCTAATTTTCAGGGCAAGGCTAAGAAGGTTGTCCAGGCACAACAGCTTTGGTATGAAATCTTGACCTCCCAAGTAGAAACAGGGACACCATACATGCTTTTCAAGGTAAGAACCAGTCTTAGTTCTGTAGCCCCATAGTGTGACTAAAACTCCTCTGGTTTTAACTTCAGATTTATGAAAAATCTTCTGTAGGATTCATGTAACAGGAAAAGCAACCAGCAAAACCTTGGTACGATAAAGTCTTCTAATTTATGCACTGAAATCATTGAATACACGAGTCCAACAGAAACTGCTGTTTGCAATCTTGCATCTATTGCTTTACCCCGATTCGTAAGGGAGAAGGTTAGTGGGAAAAGGTGTTTCAGGATTTGGATCTGTTTTGTCATTTAGTGCACAACTTTTAACATCTCTTCTATTTCACAATAGGATGTCCCCATGGACTCTCACCCAGCTAAGATTGTAGGCAGTTTGGGCTCAAAAAACCGTTATTTTGATTTCGATAAGTTAGCAGAGGTCAGTACTTAAGTTCTTGGTTTAATTTGATAGTTCCAAGTTTATCTAAAAAGTTCTTGTTCTGTTTCATCAGGTGACTGCAACGGTTACTATTAATCTCAATAAGATAATAGATGTGAATCATTATCCTGTGGAGACTGCCAAAACTTCAAACATGCGTCATAGACCAATCGGTATTGGTGTTCAAGGTCTTGCTGATGCATTTATCCTTCTTGGAATGCCTTTCGATTCACCTGAGGTAATTAACTTGTTTTGTATAATCCAATCAACCTTTGAAAGTAGTTTTGCTCTCTGTTCTAAACAACTTCTGCAATAATCTCAGGCTCAGCAACTGAACAAAGACATCTTTGAAACCATATACTATCATGCACTTAAGTCATCTTCAGAGATTGCTACTCGAGAAGGTACATATGAGACATACCAAGGAAGTCCCGTGAGTAAGGTATATCATCAGAACCACCAACCGTTCTTTCGATAACTCTACAACATTAGCGAAAGCTCTTGTTTGTTAATTGCTTTGGATGATTCTCTTAGGGAATTCTTCAACCTGATATGTGGAATGTAATTCCATCAAACCGATGGGACTGGGGTGTTCTCAGAGATATGATTTCAAAGAATGGAATCAGAAACTCTCTACTGGTAGCACCAATGCCAACAGCTTCAACTAGTCAAATTCTTGGGAATAATGAATGTTTTGAACCATATACCTCAAACATTTATAGTCGTAGAGTGTTGAGGTATGTTCTTCGAAGCATATAAATTGCTTTACTAAGTTAAAAGTATAAACATTGGTCTTTCCTTTGTATTTTTCAGTGGTGAATTTGTGGTAGTGAACAAGCATCTTCTTCATGACTTGACTGATCTTGGACTATGGTCTCCTACTCTGAAAAACAAGATAGTATATGAGAATGGTTCTATCATAAATGTACCAGAGATACCTGATGACTTGAAAGCAATTTACAGGTAAAGAGAAACTTGTAATTTCATGTTCTGATAACTCTTTGCTCTTCATATGATTTAATTTTAACCTTTGTAATGAAATGACTCAGGACTGTTTGGGAGATTAAGCAGAGAACAGTGGTTGATATGGCGGTTGATCGTGGATGCTTTATAGATCAAAGCCAAAGTTTGAATATTCACATGGATAAACCAAACTTTGCAAAACTCACTTCTTTACACTTCCACACTTGGAAAAAGGTAAAAACTCATCTTTAAAATTTTACTTACTCTCAAAATGGTTGTATAATTTGATCTCACAATTGTTTTATTGTTTATTGAATATCAAACAGGGTTTGAAAACAGGAATGTACTACTTGCGATCACGTGCTGCAGCTGATGCAATAAAGTTCACAGTAGATACAGCAATGCTTAAGGTAAACAACACTTTTGTCTTGTGTCTCTATGTGATTCTGAAGTTAATTAAACTATGGTGTGCGTTTTTGGTTCAGTTAAAATACAGTTTGGTTTTGGTCTTTTATTTTAGTTCTAATCTGGTTTTTCATGAAAGTTATTTATTTGAGGATTACTTAAATAAAATTATGTAAAATTCACTATTTTAAATTTGCTTTGGTAATTTTGGTTATCCAAAAGTGTCTTTGGTTTAGGTTTATAGGTACTTATATAATCAAACAAAAAAATTTTATTTGGTTTTGGTTTAACTTTTTTTGGTTATGTTCGATTTGGTTTTTTTCGGTTTCTTTAACAGAATTTTGGTTCAGTTTAGTTTTTATTTTGTTTTGTTTGGTCCAATTTTTGTTGTTTCTGGTTTATTTACCCACTTATAATGCAGGAGAAACCTAATGTAAGTGAAGAGAAAGTAGAAGAGGACGATGAGAGTAAGATGGCACAAATGGTTTGCTCTTTGACAAATCCTGAAGAATGTCTCTCTTGTGGAAGTTAAACAATTATAAGTTCATCTAAAAGTGTTGAAGTCTGTCTTTGTAATATAAGTTCTTTAAGATTTGTCTTCTTAACTCTTTTCTCTCTATCTGAAATATTGCTTATTGTGTGACAATGTGTGTGTAAATAAAGATGTTTTCTTGATTTTAGAGCCCATATTATGATTTTTGATTTCTTCACTGTTACTTTGCTAAGTCTATCATCAACACTATGCTTTCTGATATCGAGATTATGGAATGGATTTCACATGATTAGATTCCCCTTGGTAACCGTGCACCACCACCTCCACATATTAAACAATCAGGCGGAAGGATGCAGAGTAATCTGAAACTGGAAGCGTATAGATCTTCTTTTCAAAATTGGACTTATGCTTTTCAGAGCATTGAGATAAAGTTTCAACATCCAAAAAGGCAACCAATGCACGAATAGGCCTGAGCATTTCAGGTAATGGGTAGGGGTTGGGTACGAGTAGTTCGGGTATAGAAAACTAATACCTGAAGCATTCCCGTAAAATTAAGGGTCGGGTAATAGTGGGTAAGGTTCGAGTAGTTAAAATCAATACCCGTTTAATATCCGAACTCGTAATATATTTATATAAATTTGACTAATATATGACTATGTGTATTAAATTTTCAAAATAGTACTATAATTGATTACTAGGGGATAACCCGCGCGATGCGCGGGGAAAAGAATTTTTTGAAAAAATTTTGTTGTACATTTTAATTAAATTAATTTTATAAATGTTAGTTTTGATATATTAAGTGTTTTAAATTTATTTAATCAATCATTTAATTGTTTTTTGTTATTTATTTGTCCGAAAAGAAATTTAATATTTTAACATGTTACAATGTATAAAATATTATCTTTAGNTTTTTTTTTATATATAAAATGTAAGTGGAATTATAGTAACGTTAATTATAATATATTGTTAAACATGAGAAGTTAAATTTGTATTTATTATATATATGTACATATTATTTGTTTATATTAATTTTATTTAATAATATGTTTTATAATATATAATAATTTTTTTTAATTATAACATATCATAATATATAAATCATATATATATATGTTTATATATTTTTAAAAATATAACTCATATATATATATATATATATATGTTTATATATATTTAAAATATGACCTATAAGATTTGAATAAATAATTGAAACTTTTTTAAAAAAACACAAAAAATATTATTTGTCTCCTTAATCAATATATCATACAATTTTTAACTAAAATATCTAACAAACCCATTAATGTTTTTAAATAAACTTGTAGTCAAATTTGATTCGAAATTGATTATATCTTTTCTGTTTTGAAAATTGAATAAAATAGTAACAAAATCGAAAATATATACAAAATAATCGATTATATAAGTTTTTTTAACGTTTATTAAATTATATATTTATTATAACACAAAATTTATATTTATTTAGAAAGTTATTATCATTATAGTTAAGTTTCAAATAATTTTATAAATTTATTTACGTAAACTGGTAATTCGGGTATCCAAATAATTACCTTTATCCGACGCTTATCCGTTTAAAATTATTTTCTTAACTCAAACGAGTAATTATCATTACCCGTATCCGATCCTTATCCGTAAATACAGATCGGGTAATCCAACAAAAATGCTCATGCCTATGCACGAATATGCTAACGAAATTGGCTCTTTCTTCTTCTAAACTTTCTATTGTTTACTCTTATTGTCCAGACTTGTTGATGCCATTGTATGTAACAAACTTGAAAAATTGCCAATATTGAAACTTTTTCTTTTTTCACAAAGAAAAAAAATATATATTAAGGATGAGAAAACATACAAAGTACGATTCGGCATACCGAAAAAATTGAACAAAAAAACTAAAAATACAACATATGACGTGTCGTACGAGAGGACGCTTGGAAACTTATTCTGCAAGGGACAAAGCCATAGACAATAACCTTGAAAGAACGGTCCATTACAACTAGAGCACTTCCTATTCCATTGAAGTCTACCTCGAAAACTATAGTGCAGGGGATCCCATCAGCAGAGGGCGGATAAATAAACAGGAAAGGACCGCTCTAGTAACTAAGCCTAAGGGTCGGAAAGATCAATCTGACGAACGGAGACCCGAACAGAGACTAAACGAGCAACCAAAAACCGAGATCAACGAAACCCTACCCAATTACCCCGCCATATTGAGAGGCTTAGGCTGAGAAGTAGAAAGAAACCGGAAAAAAGAACCAAAAAAAAGATAAATATCGGACTTTTCTGCAATTAGAAACAAGGGAATGCCAATATTGAAACTAAATGACGTTTTTTTTAAAAAAAGCCCATTATGATTAAAACTCAAAGAATCTCGATTGTTCTGGAGGCAAAACATTCAGTAGATCTGGACCGTTCATTATAAACCCTAATCATAGGAAGCCTCCTCTCTTCTTATATAAAGAATACACCTCATTGTCTCTCCCTCCCTGTAACCTCTCAAAATCTTTTTTCTCTTTTTACTCTGTTTTTAAGGTTTTGGTTTTGCACTTTTTAGATTCATGTAATTAAAATTAGTTGATGATGATAAATCCAAAGGCTTGTTTCTCAAAAACATTCGCAGTGGCCGCCTAAAGCTTTCGCCTTTCGCCAGGCTTGAGAGCTAATGCAGCTTATATCCTTCCTTGGATGTCTGAAACCAATCAAATGTTTTAATCGAATTCTAAAGTTTTTAAAGATTTTATTTAAGATCAATGATGATAAACTTTAAGGCTTTGTTTCTCAAAAACATTCGCAGTGGCCGTCTAAAGCTTTCGCCTTTCGCCGGGCTTGAGAGCTAATGCTGCTTTTATCCTTCCTTTGATGTCTGAGATCACTTTATTTTTCTAATTTTTTTGTTTTGTTTTAGATTGTTTTTTTCTTTTTACTATATAGAATTAAGAGCTAATGTTACTCATATCCTTATTTATTTTTTTTGACGTTTTTATCATTGACATAGCATGTGTTGTGTCTATCGCTGCGACAGAACAAAGACTACCTAAAAACTCATCTCATGGAATCTGTTAGATCAATTACATAATTTTGCTAAACTATTGTGAATGTAATTTAAAATCTACACTGTTTCTCAAATTTGAAAACTATAATGTATTTTTCTGAAATTTGAAAAAACTATCTTCTTTTATTGTAATGGTTTTTCCTTTTGTTTTTTTTTTGGTTATTTAAAATTATTTTATTTTATTTTGTTATATTTATAAATTATATACAAAATTTAATTTGATTAACATGAAAAATATAAATCGACGAACATTAATAGTAAATCGATAGCAAAAACATATCGACTATGGAAGTCAAACAAAAAAATATAAATTAAGTATACAAATATATGGACTACAACAAAAACCAATCAAAAATATAAGTTGATTGTATGACATAAAATTGATACATTAAAAATCAAATTAGCTTTATAAATCGATCTAATAACAAAGCGATAAAAATTGACCTAATTATATTTAAGAAAACATATGAACAAAATTCAAAAAAGTAAGTTGATGAAGATGAAAAACAAATAAATGATATATTTTTCAAATTTCCTATACAATTTTGGTTAGTTTTCAAATTGTCTCTTACATATAACATAATAACTTACTGAAATACTAATGTTAATTTAACATCTGTAATAAATATTTATTCTATTGTTGTCTAATGATGTGATTGTAAATTTAGCTTTGTTTTTTTGTCTCATAATCCATGAAAGGCTTGCGGCCTAAACATCATTCAAAGACTGGACTAAAAAAATCAACGAACCTAAAGCTTACATTTAAACTAATATATCAGAAACCAAAAGTTTAAAGTTTAGCTTAAATGTTGATTTTCGTGTGTTCATTAAGTTTAATTAATTTAAAATATTCTTTAAAGTATTACTAGACATCAAAAGAGAGTTACAAAGAACATTGTTGTGAATCTACAAGATCGTCTTAAGATGGTATTTGGATTCCTTGAGAATGAATATGCAAGCAGACAAGTTACATAGTTATGTTAAGAGTGATTCTTGAGCACAAGTAGAGCAAGTATTAGTTTGCGGTTTTTTTTAGTTTAAAAACTTTTGGTTAAAGAAACAGTTCATTTTTTGAAAAATTATACAACTTTGACTTATTTTTTCGTTTTATATTGCGGTATTTGCAAAATTTTTAAATCTTAGAGCCGACCCTGGTTATGTATATATATACAGTGTTTGGTCTGAAAATGGATGGTTTTCAAGTGAAATGTTGCTGTGAAGTTGTTTTTGTAGGCAGCTCACATAACATGAGCCAAATATATATATATAAAAAAGAAAAAAATAATGGTGTGTAATTCAAATGATGGTTCTTTGAATATTATGAAATTGTTGTCTGCATAGTTTGTTATGTTTTTTTTGTTATTTTAATTTAAAAGAATTATTTAATAAAAAAATTTCTTGTGGAGAACATATACAAATTACAAATATTACTTCCATTGTAGAGACCGACTCATCACAAAAAACCGTTAAACAATGTGCAATGGTGTTTCTTAATTGAATTTCAAGTAGAAAATAAATTAAAAAAATTTAACAACGATTTAATGTTTTTTAAACAGTTATTTTGTATGTTTCGATCATTTCATCCACAATTTAAGATTTTTTAAAAAATATAATAAAGTCATAAAAATTATAGAAACTCAATATTTATGTGTTGTTTCGTATATGGTATATATGCTGAGACGAGTTCTAATAATAGGTTTATAATTATACGTATTGAACAATCACCTACTAATCTTTATTGTTTTTTTTTTAATTTCTTTATTTGTTCAATCATAAGTCAAAAGTCATCACTATAGTATATTAATTACCCAAATAAAATAAACGGTAACTTTTCCTTTTTTTTTGGTAACTATTCATTTTGTCCGTTAAAAATTCAATTTAGTTTAAATGATGTCACTAATCACTCAACGGTAACTTTTGTTACTTATAAATAACACTAAAATATACTATTACTCTTCCTCTTTCAAAAATAAAATTTTACAAAAAAAAAAACCAGAGCAGATTCTCTCATTCTCTCATCCATTCTTGCAAGAAAATTGAGCATTCTTTACCAAAGACTCCATTAACAAAATTGGTAAAAGTTTTTTTTTTATAAAGGAAAACATTTTTTTATATATTTCAGTTAATTGAAAGTTTGTTTGTTTGTTTTATCTCTTTATTTATAGCTTGAATGAGATAAAGAAAATTAACTAAAATCTTTGTATATAGAAAAATGGTATAATCTTGTGGTTTTATGTTAATTGATTTATTAAAAAAATTATAAATGTTTTCATGCAAAGGTGAACAATAATATATATGGTGAAAATTTTAAGGGCAAACCCATATGTAAAATAATTACGATTTTTTTTTTTGATAAAGTGATTACTTTTATATATAAAAAATAAATTATTTAATAAAGAATTTCCATGATTTTTTTGTTTCTAAATTAATTTTCAGTTGAAGTTTTTAATTGGTTTCTCAAATATTATTTTTTGTCAACATATATGAAATGAAAATTAAGTTTTTTTGTTATTTGAATAATTCTGCTGTAAAACAAATATGAAAGTTATTTTAATTTAATCAACAAAATCAAAACTAAAAATTTTGAATTTGGAATGTTACATATAAACTAGTATTTTTAAAATCAAAATTTTCATATATGTTTGTATATCATGTGAAGGAGAAAAAATGGTATTATAATCTTGTGGTTTTATGTTGATTGAATTACTTATATGTATTTAAAAAGAAGAAATTGTTGAATAAAGAATTTCCATTATTTTTTTTGTTTCTAAATTAATTTTCAATTGAACTTTTGAATCAGTTTCTAATGATGGTGGATATTGGTTCTCAAATATATGAGCATGGTGTTACAAAAATGAAGAAAATGACGACACAAAATGAAAGGTAAGTTGTTAAAAAAAAATAAGTTTTTTCTTTTACTTTGATAATTTTTTTGTAAAAAAATATGAAAATTATTTTAATTAAATTCTAAAATCAAAAATAATTTTGTTTTAATTTGATATATTACATATAAATTAGTATTTTTAAACTCAACATTTACATAAATTTAAAATTGTTTGGACAAATTATCTTATTTACAATCTAAACTAGCAATATATTTTAGATTGCCACAAAAATCATAAACTTGAATGATTCTTATAAAATTTCAAGTTTGAAACATACTCAAATGAAGATTAAGTTATATAATAAAAAATTTTATTTTGTTAGTTATGTAAATTTTTTTATTAATATGTAATCTAAAACTTAAAATATGTTTTGGTTTATAAATAAAAATATTGAAATTTTTTATAAGATATTATGTTTGTTAAATAGTGAGAAAATGAGTGATTTGTCATTGTGAAAACTTACCGAGTGTAGCATCCTGTCATTTGATCGCTAGAGGTGTTATATTCAACTTGTAATCGCTTTGACTTAAATAATGTTGAAAACTCACCGAGTCTAGCATCCTGTCATTTGATCGTTAGAGGTGTTATATTCAACTTGTAATCGCTTTGATTTAAATAATTGTGAAAACTCACCGAGTGTAGCATCCTGTCATTTGATCGTTAGAGGTGCTATATTCAACTTGTGATCGCTTTTATTTAAATAATTGTGAAAACTCACCGAGTGTAACATCCTGTCATTTGATCGTTAGAGGTGATATATTCAACTTGTAATCGCATTATTCAAAATCACTTATTTTCTCACAATTTAACAAACATAATATTTTATAAAAATTTATAATATTTCTATTTAGAAACCAAAACATATAAGTTTTAGATTACATATTAATGCTAAAATAACATATTCTATTTGAGTATATGTTTCAAAACTCTAAATTTTATAAACATCATGCAGTTATATCACAAAATTTGGAGTGGGCATGCCACACAAGGTGAGATACAATTCAATTTCTTTTCATAATTGCATAAATATAATAGTATTACTAACATAGATTATAAATTGTATTTCTAGAAAATATAAAAATGTTATCTCCTGCACCAAAAGAGAAGGGACCGCTTAAACAATTCAACCGGGGGTGTTTATAAATCGTAAGAGTTTTTTTCCACCTTTTTATTATAATTTCATAAAGTTTTGGGGTATATATGTCATAATCTAAAACTATTGCAGATTTTATCAAGAAAAAAGATTGTTTCAACTTTGCACCTTTCTCTCTTGAAATCAATCGCCGTTAAAAATTTAAACAATTCAAGTGGGGGTGTTTATAAATCGTAAGAGTTTTTCTCACTATTTTATAATAAATTCATGAAGCTTGAGTTTATATGTAATAATCTAAAATTATTGGAGTCAATGGCAGATTTTATCAAACTATCGTTCAAATTTCAACTTTTCTCTTTTGAAATTAATGGCCGTTAAAACAATTCAAGTGGGGATGTTTATAAATCATAAGAGTTTTTTTTTCCACCTTTTTAATAGACTAGGGTTAAATCTTGCGCGTATGTTATAATAGTTTTTGGTTTATACAAAATGACAATTAAAAATCAGTCATAATGATTAAGAAAATATACAACATAATCAATATTGTTATAAGTAAGTAGTATATGATGTGATTATTATGAATAAATTTTATATGTTCTTCACAAAAAAATAGGTTCATGTATCTCTTTGTAATTGTTATTTCCGCAATGATTATTATTATATTTTTCTTATATTATATATAAGTTTCTTGATTGGTTTTGATTTAATGTGTATTATTTTTATTTTTAGATTTACTTATATTTAAGTTATTTTAACTTTGGGTGAATTAAGTGTATATACAAAAGTAGATTACAAATTAAGAATATAACACATTGACTATATTATTAGTTTTGGTGAATATAATATGCCTATCCTATCTCAAGTTAAACATTGTTTTTCAATTGTTGGAGAGCTTTATTCATATGTTCCAGATTCTACCATCTCTAGTTATATGTATAAATCAAGGAAAAACCCATATTGTATCATTCCCTACCATTCTAATGGTGTCATGATTCTGTCTAGCTTGACATAATCCAGAGTTCAAATAATAATATATTCTTCTCAAACCAATTCATAGCCTTTTTCTATGTTACTCACACTTTAATAAGGATGAATCAACATGCGAAAACTTTAGGAACTGAGCCATTTAAACGAAACGGTAAAAAAGAGAGAGCTCCTATTTGTGGACATCTAGTCACCTCTCCTCTTTGTTATTTCCCATGTAAGTATGTTGTTTGGCTCTAGTCCTAGTTGAGAATTCCCCAAACCATGTTTCTTAATCAACTCAATGTACCTGAAAAATAACAATACAAAATGTAAAAACTGTCATTGAACTGTAACTACAACTTCAGTCGAATAGTTCACCTTTCTGCATTGAAGTGTTCGACTCCAAGATCTTCATCGCATATAAATGTAGACTCATAAGCCGAGACAACATCAGGATGCAAAAAATATCTTTGCATACCACCTGAATAAATATAAACAGTAACAACCCAATGACTATACCAAAAGCAATTTCATGTCTTTTAAAGATTGGAGTATGTTGGTGCTGGACCTCCACATATTTCTTACCATTTTTTTTGTTTTTGCATTGATATGTATTGTGCTTTTTGACCACTTAAATTGGTCCCATTGAATTGTCTGGCCATCATAATGGAATAGCAAAATTTGCATCTTAGGTATCCAAACAAAAGATTATATAACATTGATAACATGTTGGGAGAAATTAAGCAATTTTAGAATCATTTTAAGAGCTGCATTAATATCTTGCGGATGACCAAAAATTATGTTTTTCTTATTTAAAATCTGCAATACTATAGATATCTTTATTTTAAGTATTAGTGCCACATGTACTTTTTCCGTGAAACTTTAAAAATCTGACGTGGGCACATGGATATGCTTCGATCACTTATTTTTATATAATAGAATGCATTATGATTGAGAAGTACATAATAAAGTTAAATCCAAATATCTAATACATAAAAATTTTAAATTAAACTAAACAAACATATGTGACATCAAAAAAATAAGCAAACTTAAAAAAAAAATGCAACAAAGTAGTCTTAAGAATATTAATTTTATCAAAACATAATTACTATTAATACTTTAAAATGATATTTTGTAGTGTTAGAGATTTTAAAACAAATTATTTCAAAACCATATTAAATTACTCTAACATTAAAATAATGGTGTATTTTTTGGAGATACTATTAGTTAAACAAAATTTGTAGTTTTAATTAAAGATGTCAAAATGGATTAAAACCTGCGTGTTAAACCTAATCCAGATCGTTATAGGACGGGTTTAGACAAAGTAGAATACGTCCATGAAAAAATAGATGTTGCAGGCATCACGAACCGTGGATTTAATGGATTTTTATCCGCGAGTTGGCTAGTTTATTGGCGGACAATTTTTTAAACCAAAAATAATTAAATTATAAATAATTTTATATATCTAATATGTAATAAAACATAAAATATCAGCGTATAAAATTAAAATATTTATAAAAAATATATCTAATTTATTTTTTACTTAACTAAATTGCTAAATTAATATTTTAATTTCTATGTAGTCTAATTATAAATATAGTGTCTGCAAGTTAACCAGCTAAATCGTGAAATCCATAAACGCGATCTAGGATAATATATAAATTGTTTGCGGATTTTACGAGTTAATCTGCCACGAACAAAAAAAATTGGATCCATTACGAGACGGACCAAATGGATGCGGATGGACCCGTTTGAGACTCCTAATGGACACTTCATCGTCGCTTCAGCTGCTTTGCTCTTTGTGACACGTCAGAACTACAAAAACCTTCCAAACGAAATGGAAGGTTCAAGTTTCTCAAAAGAGACAGTGAATCGATTCTGAAGCTCATTTGTCTCTTTTGACTATGGTTTCTTGTAGAAGTTCCGATTCAAAGGCGATTCTTCGTATTCTCACAGAAAAATTTAGCGTATCGCAATTATCTCTCGCTAGTGTTATTGGTCTAGCTGGTTTTGTAATTGCCACTAGATTCCGCAACTTTTATCTCTTCTCTCGAAAACCAGAAAGTGACATAGATGAAGATTTCCTCGTACCTGGTCTTCAAAATCTTGGAAACAATTGTTTCCTCAATGTAATTTTGCAGGTAATTTTGGTATATTTTAGACTAATTGAATAATGATGGGAATTGATTTAGCCGATTGCTTGTAATTAATCCTTTTTGTTGCACATTTTTGGATTTGTGAATTCGAATTTTTACAGGCTCTTGCGAGCTGTGAAGATTTTAGAATATTTCTTCAATGGGTTATAGAAGATGCTAGAGAAACATTAGTAGAAGAAGAAGAACATGATGAACAAAAGTTTCCTCTTACATTTGCTTTGTCTTCTTTATTACAAGGTTAGAAACTCTTAGGTTTTTTGGTCTTTGTATATTGAGTCGATAATAACATAACTTAAATCTTTTGTCCATTGTTTACTTTTAGAGCTTTGTACAGTTAAATCAAGAAGATCTGTATCTAATCCTCGTCAAGTTATGTTAGCATTGTCTCATTATGTTAAAGATTTCAATTTAACAAGCCAACAGGTTCGATTTCGATTTTTCAAGACTTGAGTTGATGTTATGAGCTAATGATCTTTGTTAAAACATATAGGATGCAGCTGAAGCTTTACTTCATCTAATATCTTCTTTACAAGAAGAGATTGTAGTTTGTTATCGTCCTAACGAAACTAGTAATCTATCGAATATAATGTTTTCTCGCAATTTGAGAATGCTTGCACCTAGTGAAGGCCTTCATGGTTTAATGGAGCTTAAAAAATGGCATAAACATTTGCGTGGACCGTTCAATGGGATACTCAGTAGTACATTGATGTGTCGAACTTGTTCTTCTCAGGTACTTAAGACTTAGATTTCTCAAACAATCATTTCGTAAATACTTTAAGCTGATTTTACTTATTCTTGTTTTTGCAGATTTCATTGGAATTTCAGTTTTTTCATACTTTGTCTATTTCTCCTTTACTCCATAGTGGTAGTTCAAACATTGTATGTTATTGAAGGTTCACTTCATTCTCTTATATTTCTTTAATTTTGTTTATATGAAACTTCTCTTTGAACAAACCTTTCTTAATAGTTTGGCCTTTTGTGTATGCTCTTAGATGTTCGGATGTACTTTGGAGGATTGCTTAAAAAAGTTTCTCGATGCCGAGAAAGTCGAAAACTACTTCTGTCAAAAATGCTGGCATGTTGCTGCATCGAAATATTTATCTGTAATCGGAACAAATGAGGTAACCAATCAAGCTTTTGGCTTTGATCTTTTTATCCTACCTTTGTGTTTACTTACAATGGTTTCACTCAGATTGATATCGAAAAGGTCAAGAATTGTGGCAAAGACGACCAATGCGAGTGTAAAACTATGCTTCATCTTGAAAGAATGCCATGGTCAAATAGCTATTCCTATATATCGAAGCAATTAAGCATCGCTCGTTTTCCAAAGGTATTTAACTCGAAATACAGTCAGAAACCCGATTTTTCACCATCTCTAACTAAATTGTTAACAGCTTCTATGCATTCAAGTGCAACGTGCTTCGTTAAACATGTTTGGAGAATCTATCAAACTATTGGTAAAACCGCGACATTTTTCATATCCGGAATTCTAGTTACTTTAGATTCTAATCACATTTTGTGTGTTAATATAGGGACATATCGCGTTCCCACTTGTCCTCGACCTTTCCTTTGCTTCATCTTCTTCGATAGGATTTAACATAGAAAAGATTCAGACAACACAGTACCAATACTATCAAAATCCAGAAGCATCAAGAAACCGCGACATGTATAGGCTTGTTACAGTAGTTGAACATTTTGGTAGAACTGGAAGTGGACATTATACTGTTTATAGAAGTTTGAAAGTTGTTGGATCAAGAGAGAAAGAGGAAGAAGATTTGAGTTGGTTTAGTATATCTGATTCAGAAGTTTGTAGAGTTTCAGAGAGTGATGTTCTTGGTGCTGAAGCTACATTGCTCTTCTATGAGAGGCTTGTTTGATAAACAGAGATTGATTCTTAAGTGTGTTTGTGAATTAGTTTGTAGCCAAACACTCGTTTAATAAACAGAATAACAAAAAGCTTCATTAGTTCAAGAATAGAATCGTGTAATACTTGAATCCAAACAGCTTCTTCGGTTATAACTAACTAAATAATACGCGCAAATCTAATTATTTATTCACAGACTAAATTTAATTTTCAAATTCTCTCTCTCTCTCTCTGCGAAGCAGAAGATTCCATTCTGAGCTCCGACGAGAGAAGCAATTGCTTGATTTGGTTGTTCTAGAATCCGATCTGATATTATAGAAGCAACCGCCGGAATATGCTTCTACTCTTTCAATCGTCGCAAGTTAGTCGAACTTTACTTATCTGAAATTTTGTTATCAATCCATGTGTAGTTTTCACTGTTTTGTTTGATTTTAGCTTCAGTCAATATTACAGAGGTTAACTGGTGGAATCCGATTTGATATCACGTAAGAAACTGCCGGAATCTGATTTTACTCTCCAATCGTTGTGTTCATAGGGAAATGTTCTTAGGTTAGTCGAACTTTACTTATCTAAAATTTTGCTATCAATCTATGTGTGGTTTTCACTGTTTTGATTGATTTTAGCTTCAGTCAACATTTACAGAGGTTAACTGGTGGAATCCGATTTGATATCACGTAAGAAACCGCCGGAATCTGATTTTACTCTCCAATCGTTGTGTTCATAGGGAAATGTTCTTAGGTTAGTCGAACTTTACTTATCTGAAATTTTGCTATCAATCTATGTGTGGTTTTCACTGTTTTGTTTGATTTTAGCTTCAGTCAACATTTACAGAGGTTAACTGGTGGAAGCCGATCTGATATCACGTAAGAAACCGCCGGAATCTGCTTTTACTCTCCAATCGTTGTGTTCATAGGGAAATGTTCCTTGGTTAGTTGAACTTTACTTATCTGAAATTTCTCTGATAGTATTATATGGCTGAGATTTTGCTATCAATCCATGTGTGATTTTCACTGTTTTGTTTGTTTTCCTTTGATGTAGTCAAGCATAGCTTCAGTTAACGTATACAGAGATCTTTTCTATTTTTGATTTGCGTAAGTTCCAGATCTGATTGTTCTTTTAGATCTGTTTGAAATTCTTTACTCAGATCATCTAGCTAATGAGGATTCCCTTTGTTTCTCTATGTTTATGGTGTTGAGTCTTAAAACTTCACAGAAACTTGAACGGATTCTGATTTCTGAGGAACTATGGGTGAACACTATAGCCATACTTGGATTTTCTGAAGAGGTAATTGTTACATTCAAAACTTCTTTGAACCAATTTTATAAGAAAGATTGTAAAATTTAGTGATGCAAGTTAGCTTAAACTAGAAAAACTGTTAAAAGCTAACATGTTCAATTTGCAATAATCTAGATAAAATATACATATTCATACTATATATATTATATAAAACAGATTAAGAATCGTTCTGATGGGTTCATTATGTTTCACTTAATGGTATAGCTTAAGTTTGACATTGGTTTCAGATAATCAAGCACAGACATCAAGCAGTCTTAATCTCGTTGCCAAATTCAGGTTATTTTTGATATCTTTTCAGTTTCAGGATTTTTTTTTTCTCCAAATACGTATGAGTTTTGTGTGATATATTAGTTGGTAGTTCTGATTCTGAATTATAATATGAACATTAAAAACGACATAATGGGTCAGACAAAACAATCTAATATCTTGAAAGTAACATACGTGACAAGATTATAATACAGTAACATACATTTTAAACTTCTTTTTTTTTAACTCGAATCATTTTAAACCTTTGATATCCATGCACTTATCATTTGATTTCGGCTTTTGGGGTTATTTTTCTTTTGTCTAAAGATGAATTAAAACCATGTATGTTTAACTTAATTTGAGTTCTTGTGCATCAAAAATAACTTAGTGCGTCATAGAAAATAAATCTTACTATATCTTAAAGTAAAATGCATTTAAAATCTTTCATATCCATACTTGTAATTTATATCCTGTTTTGGGTTTTTTGTTTGTTTGTTTAGAAAGCACCTTTGATCACTAGTCAAGAAAATTAATGGTATAAAATATCCCACATCAATTTAAATAATATCAAATGTTTGATATTTAATCTTTGCATAAGCATAGAAAAATGATAATCCTCATTATAAGTAATGAGAAATAAGTATTTACAAATTATAATAACATACAAATTTATATTATAAAACATATATATTAGTTATGACTTTCTGAGATAAAATTAAAAATCATATGTTTTAAATTTAATATTATATTAGAATATATTTAATATATTAGTTTGTAAAAGTAGGATTATATATGTAAATGGAAGGAGTGTGTATAAATTATACATTTAAATATTTTGTATTTTTAATATATGATAGTAAAAATGTATATATATATTAAAATTTTGAAATTAACATACAATAACAAATATATTTATTTTTACTAATTAAGTTATTAAGAAACTTTTATTGGAGTTGAATTAACAGTCTTTTTATAAAAAATTATATATATATATATATATATATACATATGTAAATTTGTTTTGTTACATATATATGTTAAATATCAGGAGAAGATTTTTATTTATTTTTGGCTCTAAATATTCGTTAGACTATTATTACATGTCATATAAATGTGAATTAAAAAAATACCCAAGAAAAATTAAATAAATTTATATTGATATAACGCAGATTTGTTAATATAAACAATAATCTATATTACATAAATTAGTTTAATCAGATTCAATTTTAAGTCAGGCCAAACCAAATCAATTATTTAGATGATACGAAGTGAGTACCAAATTACTACCTATTAATCAAGCGATAATACTTTTTTTAATTATTTTACAAATACTCTGTTTCCTGAAATATTTGAATTGCTATGAGAATTTACTTTGATTGTATTTATATATTCTTTTTTGGAGAGAGAAATAAGAAAACCTCTTTTATTTCTTATTAATCTCCTATCAAACATTCCCTGTAAGAAAAAATACATAATGAGTTCGTGTAATGAAACAAGAAGAAACTAAATCTGAAAAATTGATTTCTAGATTTTTTGGGGTCTTATGATCTTTTTACTTACGTGTAGATTTAGTGTTCATATGAGCTTCATTGCTTTTGATGCTTGATTTCCTCCAAATCTTTTACTATAGCACCAAAGCTTACACTATCTCCATTTGTGAACTTACGAGACGAAGAAGATAAGCCGAAATCAAATGGTCCGCGTGATTCAGCCTGCGTTTTAAAAGATCAGATATATCAATTACTTGTAACCCAAAGATACATATAAATAACTTGTTATTACACACTTGTGAAGTTTCGATTTATGTTTTTAATATTGTATACCAAAACGTGTAGATATTGTATGTAAAACAGAGAGCAAAGAGAGAGTTATAAATCTCACTTACCCATTTGATTCCTGAAAAACCAAGGCTACTGTCTTGATTAAAATCCATAGAACCAAACAAACCTTTTGCAGGTTGTTCTGATTCAACTTTCTGTTTCTCTCCCTCAGCTTCTTCACTTACCTACCCCAAAAAAAAAAAAAAAAATTTTTAAATNTCACTTGCAAGTTTCTAAATTAATCAGAACACATAATAAAATTAACATGGAAAACGTTTAACCTGCTCAAGAACTTTATGTGAGGTTTTAGTACGTTTTGGAAATGAAAAGGCATGACATGTGTCTTCTGCGTCAAGTATAGACGAATGTGGAGGAGGTGGAGGAGATGGTCCTTGAGGCTCAGACTGAGTCTGAGACTGATTTGTGTCGTTGAAGAGTAAGGCATGTAATGAATCAGAGATTATAGGTAATGGTTGTTGTTGTTGTTCTGATTCTGTAATTAAGCTTCCAATGCTTACACTTGGCTGATCATTATGAGTTGGTTCATGTCTGCCTTGTAAAGATGCTTCAGAAAACAAACCTCCAATGCTTATGTTTGTAAGATTTTCAACCCATAGAGTTGGGTTTGAATTTTTCGAATGATTACCCTTCAAAGATGCTTCTGAAAGTAAGCCTCCAATACTTAAACTTGTTAAACCATCCTCCCATGAAAAAAATGTTGAGCCAGTTTCATTGTTTGTCTTATTCCCCTGGATAAAACAAAAAGTAGTCATGATTAGTATAATATGTGAGTCCAAAAGAAGAGAAATAGCTTATTTTAATAATCATACCACAGGCTCAACTTGTTCATCAAGAGGTGTGTTTTGAGAAGGAGAAGGGTCATTCACTTGTTTTGAAGAGGAGACCATTGGAATTGGGTTATCTAAACCAGACATCTGATTTCCCGTAAAACTGGCATTCTCTGTTTTGTTACTAATGATACTTTGAGGTTCTTCATTTGGAAAACAAGTGATACCTGGAGTTGATGGAGATGGTTGTTCATCTGTTCTATTATAAATCTCAGAGGACCATCCATACCTATAAGGAATTAAGACTCATAAGAAGAGACTATGCGTAGTAAGTTGCATTCGAAAAGTATATATAGATGAAAAACCTTAAGCGGAATAGAGATGGAGCTCCAATAGCTACATAGATGTCGTTTGTGGTGATATTGCTGTTTGCTGTCCATTTATGACCAGAAGCAAGTACTGGTTTATCATATGGATACAACGTGGGAACTCCTCTAGCAATCTCTGAGTTTCCCCATTTACTGTGAATGTGTTTAAGCACTGAAGAAACCTTCTTCCGTGTGCTAAGTGTGAGTTCCAAATAAGGGTGAAAGCCATCCTAATAATATAACAAAATGAAACGAGTTGAACAATATTCACCAGTGTATACTAAATGTATGTCTTGTGGTCAGATCGTAGGATTTACCTTCTCTAGTCCTCCACGTGTATGAGCATCTAAAGGGAAGAGCTGCAACTTCATTTTTCTAGAAAGTTGAACCTCTTTGCCTGAATGGAGATTGAAGAAAGTTACTTCTTGAGCTTTGTCTTTGGCATTTATCGACCTTTGAACTTGAGAAGATGAGGATTTGCCTGAACATTTAAAAGCCGACTTCTCTCTTTCACTATTGTGTTTTCCTGATAGATGAACAAACCATTTACAATGACAACAAACCGATATAACAATTTGAACTCTCAACTAATCTCTATGAAAAGGAAATGATAGTACAAACACCAACTCCTTTATATGTACATCAGATTAAGCGAAAATAATTTTGAATAACTTAAAGAAGCTTTTACCAGATTCATGGAGTTTCTTAGTAGTTGTTTTCTTGCACTTCTTGGCTCTGCTCGTCTTAATCTCCTTTGAGGACTCAGTTGCAGTTTCAATTCTCTTTCTAGCCATTCTTAATAGAAAAAAACTCCGAATCAAAAATCAGAGTCAAATCCTTATGTTCCCTGTTATAATTTCACAGTTCATAACAAAACTTCCAGTTATACATACACAAGTCCTTAGAAATACAAGTACCTCACAGATCTAGACTTATCCACAACGCATTTCAAATGACATAACAAAACCTCCGATTATCCAGATCCAAACCCTGTAAATTCGAACGGATTTCAAACTTCGACTTATCTACTAATGAAATAAATTCGGAGATAATCATATTCAAATTTGAGATCAACGAACACAGTTATTGTCAAATCATTAAGTTCTACTGAAAATTCCAAATCAAATTCAAAAATAATACATCCAACTCATGCTGATCTGTGCCCTAGATATCCATCCAACCTTACAAACCTCGATGATCTAACCGTCATTAATATGAAAAATCAACCAGACATGATTAAATTCAAACTGAAACCAACAATCACAGTTCAATTTACTTACAATCGATATCAGAAACCTCATAATCGCATCTCAAATCAAGAAGCAGATGAATGATCGGTGAAGAAAAGTCAAAAATAAACAAGAATCGCGAAATAAAACACGGTTAAAACTCACCTACCTCGTCTGTTATCAACTCTGAAACGCGAGACAGAGAGCTTAAGGGAGAGAAGACGGAGCCTATCAGACGAAAATCTTCAAGAGGAATCAGAGAAAAATCTCCGAGAGCAGAGAGCAAAATAGCAAAGGCGGGAATGATTTCGATGAAAATTGTTAGAACTAAAATTCTCCCTCCATAAGCTTTTACATAAAACCATCGTTTTCAAATATTTATCTCAGGGGTAAAACCGACATTCACTAGCTGTTTGCGCTTAGTTTGTACATGGGCCCAAAAGTGTGGCCCATAAAATGTATAAACTCATTATCATGACCAAAACTAAAAAAGTTAATCCATAAGAACAATATTTACATAATTTTTTATGTTTATGAATTTAAAGTAGATTTTCAAATGATGTTTCACACTTTGACATACTAAGAAGGAACATTAAAGGGTCAAAAAGTATATTAATTTGAAGATATAGTAAAGTCATGTGAGTTTCTTTCGGCTTAATGCAAGGTTTTGAAGTAGTCACAAAGCTTTAAATATATGTATATATGATTATGTGGAAAATTGTTCTAGTATTGAAACTTTATATATGCAATATAAATAGGAAAAATAAGAAAATACACAAAAGTTAATGTTAATACCATGTCAAACACGTTTGTCAAGATCCACTTAAATTTTAGGCCTAAAAGTTGACAATTGAGATGGCCAACTTTTTTTTTACGGTGCATCATATATATATACAAACAGAGCGGATCCTCGGCCCAAGCAGAGCAAGCATAAACTTGCGGTACCTTTTTAATTTGAAAATTTTAGTTAAGAAAACGGTCTATTTTTAAAAAAATTATACAATTTTGGCCTATTTTTTCATTATAAATTATTGCCTTTATAATTTTTAAAAATCTCAAGACCGGCTCTGTATATAAAACCACTATAAATGTCAAAAACCGCCTTTTATTTTATTTTATTTCTTAAGATATATTAATTTAAACTTTAACCAAACATAAGATTATTTAAAGTTATAAATAATTGCGTTTTAATCGTAACTGTGATTTTTTTGGTGTATTGAATTAAACATTTGAAATAAATTGTATTTTAATAATTTTTAGATGGTTTTACGTAAATTGGAGAAGTTCATATCATTTTTTAATTCATAAACTGATTTATTTAATATTTGTAGTTTTATAATTTTAATTAAAAAAATCCATCAAAAGACCACAAAATCAAATGAAATTCATGTTATTGAGTTTTATTATATTTTAAAAACTCTTATTTATATAATCATAGATTTTATAAAGTTTTGTAAATTTCTAGTTTGAATAACATTAAATTTGTTATTTTAATACAAATTAATTTAAATTTCATATCCAATGCACTCGTAAACGTATTTTCTTGAATATTAAGTTATTTAATTTGAAACATGTATATATATATAACTTATTTGACTTGAAGAAGAATGTGAGGTGAAATCAAATTATAAAAAATTATAAAAGAGACTAATGCCAAGATTGTGACCTCCATGAAAAGCCCATAACTGAACCAAAAAAAAAAAAAAAAAAAAAAAGGAAAAAAAAAAAAAANTAATAATAATAATATTAATCGAAATTCCACAGTTTCTCTCTTCTCTTCCTCTTCCTCTCACTTTCAGTTTATGTTGATTTAGTCCTTTCGTAGACTTCATCGTCGTCTCTTCTCCGCCTCCACGCCGCCACAGCAGTAACCGAAACCGCCGTGGTGTTCGCCGTCTTATAAGGCTCGTTTCTATCTACAATCTGGTAAATCTATTTCTCTCCTGATTTTTGGTTACTTGTTCTGATTTTTTTCTGTTACTTCACAGATCTCTAGAGTCGTTTCGAATTAGAATTCACTAAGAATGTGAAATATCTAAATTGAATTCCATTGAGTATTGGATCTGATTTGAGTTTTATAGTTAGAGCTATGTTTATATTGGAGCTATGTTGATAACGTAGATCACTTCGATCGTTTCGTTGTTTCTTTGGATCTAAAGGATTTTAGCTTGTGGACAATCGTGATAAACTGATCTAGAAACAGCTAAAGTTCACATTCTTTAGCAATTTCGATGATTTCCTATTGTGATCTGATTTGAATCAGCTCTGATTCATAGATTGAATTTTGCAGTGATCTGATTTGAGCCGTTGAATAACAATGACTGCAACAAGCAAGACGGATCAAAAAGCGACTTTAGATATTGCAGCATGGTTATTCAATGTTGTTACTTCTGTTGGAATCATCCTTGTTAACAAAGCTTTAATGGCTACTTATGGCTTTAGTTTTGGTGAGTCTTATATCAACTAATTACTCTTAAGTTTAGATTTCAACACTAATCTGATTAGGTTCTTGTATCTAATTCTGAAACAGCTACAACTTTAACCGGTCTACATTTCGGAACAACTACATTGTTGACAACTTTTTTGACATGGCTTGGTTATATCCAACCTTCTCAGCTTCCGTGGCCCGATCTTTTAAAGTTTGTTTTGTTCGCAAACTTTTCGATTGTTGGGATGAATGTGAGTCTGATGTGGAACTCTGTTGGATTCTATCAGGTCAGTTCTTTTCTTATCTTGACGCGTGCTTCGTTTCCTTTGAGAGTTTGTTTGTTTTTCCTTGGGGAGTCTTGAAATGCCTGTGTTCGAATTGCAGATTGCGAAGCTGAGTATGATACCGGTTTCTTGTTTTCTAGAAGTTGTTCTTGACAATGTCAGGTATTCTAGAGATACAAAGCTTAGCATTTTGTTAGTTCTTGCTGGTGTTGCTGTATGTACTGTAACCGATGTTAGTGTCAACCTCAACGGATTTCTTGCTGCTGCAATTGCTGTATGGAGCACTGCGCTTCAACAATATGTAAGTATATATATTTTTGAACAGATCTTGGTCAAATCCAACCTGTTATTCTGATCCCAATCCAACATTGCAGTATGTACATCATCTACAAAGGAAATATTCGCTCGGTTCTTTCAACTTACTGGCACATACCGCTCCAGTACAAGCTGCATCGTTGTTGTTAGTCGGTCCAGTTTTAGACTATTGGTTAACTAATCAAAGAGTAGATGCATTCAACTTCTCATTCATATCTCTGGTAATGTTTCTCCTCAGCTTCCTTTTATAGTAGATGATGATAACCAATTAGGCTCTTGAATGTAATGTATTTGTTTTCTAACCTCTATATAACCCGATTTTTCGTGGCAGTTCTTCTTGATTCTCTCGTGCAGTATCGCGGTTGGGACAAATCTAAGCCAATTCATCTGTATAGGAAGATTCACAGCAGTTTCTTTCCAAGTAATTGGTCATATGAAGACAATATTGGTTTTGGTTTTAGGATTCACTTTCTTTGGTAAAGAAGGTTTAAACTTGCAAGTAGTACTTGGTATGATGATTGCAATTCTCGGTATGATTTGGTACGGTAATGCATCTTCTAAACCGGGTGGTAAAGAGCGTCGTAGTAATCTTTCTATTCCTATAACCAAATCACAGAAACTCAGTGGTTCATCTGAAACTATTGAATCTGATGAAAAGGTCTAATCTCATTGACATATAAAACAAAAAACCAAGAAACTCTGATACAAAAACAGGTAGTGTTTACCAAATGTGATATTTATAAACAAAAAAAGGTTTTAATTATTTAAATTTACAGAGCTTTTTTTTCTTGTTTGTGTTGTGTTAATTTTGGTTAATTTTTTTTTTTTTTGGGCTTAATTTTATCAAAAGAAACATCATCTATACGACTGATAATAAAATCTCAGTTTTACTTTTTATGTTAAATTTTGTCATGTTATTATTTATTATGGTCTCTATCCACTTTAGTAGTTTTTATTTCTTCTTCTTCTTTAACGTGAATATTTATTCTTGGGTCCATGATTTTTTATGCAAAAAGATATATCTGCATTAAAAATGACCGGAATTATTATGGTTCCTTGAATGTTATCTTTTGCATTTATTGTTGGAGATTTCATGCACTTTACGTAATCTTATTTAAAAATGTCATTAACCATATAAATTTGAAACTAATTAGTATAAATCAAGAACATGGACTCACTCCCTATTAATCGCCGTATTATATGGTTGCTGTTGGTTTGGATTTATCTCTTGTAATATTTTTCGATTTGGTTTGTAATGACAATTTATATAACACCAAATTAGGAGTAAGACAAATTCGAATATCCAGGATTTTTGAGTATACCATGATCCAAATCGGTGAAAATATTTTTGGATTTGAATTCTAGATATGTGTAGATATCTGGATCCAAAGCCAAGACTAAGGAAATTGAATTTTTTTTTGAAAAAAGTTGAATATATTTAAAAACTTATTTTAAAAAAAGAAATGTTTCTATATAATATAAAGTTATATTTAACTTATCTTTTTTAAAATACATATATGTTAAAATAATATAAATTAAAATATTTAATAGTGTTTTTTATTAAAATAAAAAATATAAAAATATCATAATATATATATATATATATATCAATATATTATATTTAATATATAGTTTCGGATTTCACCCAATTCAATATCATATCTCAAATCTTTAATAATAATTTCATCCTTATTCCAAATAAACGAAAAAAAAACTAGTCTTGTCATAAGGTTATCTATATATTGACGTCACTTTAAAACTTTTGAGGACAAAAGAAGAGCGAAAGGAAAATAAAGGGAACGGGGTTGCACACGTGTAAAGCTGAGTATGAACAAATCAGTTTGCGTAACCGAAACGGGAAAGTAAAGCTTACGTGTACAAACGGGATCCCTCCTCGCACGTGCGTCGTTTGATTGTTTGTGCTTTCAAGGACAAATTGTGTGACGCTTTTTATTTCCTTATATATCATTCCCGTTATTATCCCACACATATTTTCAGGTTTTCTTACTAAATTATATTTTTTTCAAACTGTTTTTTGGTCTGTATACGAACAAAAAAAAACTAAACAAATTCTTAAATTAATAAAGGATATTAAGTGATTTTTTTCACCATATTATATTAATCAAATAATATGCGCGGGAATATGTTATAAATTTCAAAAATATGATAATATAACTTAAATTTTGTATATCATAATATAAATTTATAAACAATAATGATAGAATTTGTCAATAAATATAAATATCTAAATAACAAATAAAAGTGTGATGATAAAATAGAAAATATATATAATTATATTATGTAAAACATAATAAATATATTATTGTTTTATATGTAAGCTGGATAATTTTATATATATATAATTTATAAATATAAAATTTTATATGTTAGATAAGATTCAAAGTTTTTTTAAAACTGTATTTTCTTAGAAAATAAACTAAAAATAAATTTAGTATATTAAAATTATATAAAAAATAATTTTCTAATTTAAATGAGAAAAAAATCTTGTTAATGGTATATAATGTAATTTACTATAAATATATATATTTTTTAAAAATCTTCCTTTTTAATATATAAGAGATTAAGAAGGGAGTTATAATGAATTTTAACACAAATATTAAATATTCCTGCTTGAATATATTAAATAATGTTTGGTAGGTAAGAAAATCACAATTTTGGAATATAAAACACACGTAAAACAAAGTCAACTATGTATTAAGCTATTACTACTTGCATGGAGAGTTGAAATAGAACGACCCAAAATAAATTTATTTTAAAATGTCTCGGAATGTATTATTTTCGATAACCTTAAGTATATGTTATGAGGCTGTGATCTTAATTTATATTTCATGGAAAATTCAAGCCTGGCCTAACAATTAGGTGTTAGATAGATGTTTTTGCTGGAGACAGCTTTGAAGTTTAATTAATATTTATTCCAAAGGACACTCCCATTGACCAAGAAAACCATTTTAGTTTTTTCCAAATACAGCTAGTTTTAGTTTTTAAACAAAACAATATATTACTATTAATTTTTCATGTTAATGATTTTGATATTATTTTCTTACATATATGAAGACAAGATAAAATAAATTCTTGTTAATTTTCACACGTCCAAAAAAAAAAACTTTTCTTTTTTCATATTGCTTCACTCGACTCGCTTTCTTATTCGGTACATATGCGGCGATGGATCTTCAGGCTAGACAAAAACAACTCAAACCCAAGCCACATCCGCGTGTTTTGTGAACTTGTGTTCACTGGCAAGTCCAAAGCCGACGAGCTCGTCTTGTCGTCATTTTTCTCATCGGTGAAACAACCGGTTTTTCTCTCTCTTACGGGTGGATGCATGGTGGTTTCAGGCGAGAGTGTAGCAATTTTGAAACGGTGGATCCGGCCAGATCTATCAACAATAAGAAGCAGAGACGTCGTCGCAACTAGGTTTGAAAGATCTCAAGGATGGGTGAGTTTGATACGCCGAAAGAAAGAGAGGCGACGCGCTCATACGTTGGAAGAACCCGTTAAACCGGGTCGAAAGGTGGATCTAACTTGTCCCTACTCACGCCGGAAACCTAACTTTTGCCATCTCCACGCACGAGGCGATTTTCAAACCTGTTTTGTTTCTTTTCTAAGTGTGTTCTCGTTGTCGGCGGCGGTGACGGTGAAGATAAAGCCAATTCTGGGCAAAGCCGAGTGAAACATTTTTGTTTTGCCCCTAGTTTTTATCTTATTTTATATAGGATTTAAAATTTTATAGGTCCCGAATTTTAATATATATATATATATATATATATATATA
>OVBE01002409.1:0-30815 GCA_900406425.1 Iberis pinnata
TATATATATATATATATATATATATTTCATATTAAAAATTATTTTAAAATATATTTGATTAAATATGTTAGAAGATTAAGCTACATATACACATAATATTATGTGCATAAATACAATATAGGAGTGTATAGTATTTTGATTGATTTAAATAGTTTATAATTAGTGCACCCAATAAATCTATTATAAATTGTATTGATTTGTCAAAAAAAATAATGGGTGTACGTGACCTTCTTATATCAAGGTGCCTTCACTCCTTATGTGCTACAAATTCAAAATAAAATAATATAATATACAACATGATTTTTATCTGAGATATCTTGTTATAAAAATATTTAAAATAATCGAAGTTTCTAATTTTGATGGTAAAAAGTTTATATATGTGAGTTTCGTCACCTAGATTTGAATTTTGGCCACGGTCAATTAAAATGAGTTGAATTTAGGTAGTTTTTCATGATATTCTCGGCGACTGCAGATACTTTAAACCTAATCGAAGTCCTTCAAGGTTTCATATACCAGAATCAACAACAAAAAAACATATTTTGATATTGCTTTGTTATATTTGCACACAGAAATTTGTTATATTTGATTTTCAATTTTTTGGTACATTAACATTCTCATTTGCTAAATATCAAAAATAGATCGACTTCGTAGTTAATACATGTTTATAAAATTAGTTGCATAGTAAATGTATTTTATACATGCTTTGGTTTATAACATCAAGGTACTAATGGGCATATTGATTTATTTAATGTAATTGTAAATTTCGCTAGATGAAAGGACGAAGGTAAAATAAAAATATATATATTGTAGTAATTAATACATTAAGGATTTATTATCGCTAACAATTTTTTAGTTTAATTGGACTTATGTTTATGTTTTTAACAAATACATTTATGATCTTTCATGCAATGACGTGCTAATCTACTAAAAAGAGTTGTCAATTTTAAAAATTACTTTTTATAGTAAATTTACAATTTTAGGTCTTGCTCTACAAAATAGTACTTCCTTCTTTTTCTAATACAATTCGATTTTTAGGAAAAAAATTTGTTTCACTTTACTTGATGTTTATTATTATCCATGCAAAATTAATAGCATTAAATGTTTGTAACTCATTATAATTTGCAATATATTTTATAATTGGTTGAATGATTTTTAGTTAATAATATTTTTATGTAATCAAGAAATGTTGTATGTTAATTTGCAACTTTTTAATACCAAGTATTAGAAAATAGAGGTGGTATTTGACTTTTCTGAAAGCAAAAGCTTAAATCATGTGAAAATAAATCTCAACTGTTTTTTTATTTATTTTAAATCTCAAATATTGCATAGAAAACTGTCAAAGTATAAGTAAGTTATAAATCAGGTGTGAGCATCTTCAAATATCTTCTTCATTCATGATTTTTAGATTTTTTCTTCTTCTAAAAATCAATCTACTTGCAACACTTGTCTGGTACGTGTGAACTATTCCAATCTAGTTGAATTTGAACAAAAAAAGTAAATTTCTCAAACACTTGTTGTTTTAATAATCTTGATGTTTGAATGTATAACAAAAAAACGAATGTAAGCGAAAGTTATACTACTACCATTCATTGGACAACTCAGAAAATGCAAGTCTAGTTCCTAGACATATACAAAGTATATTAAGAAGTGTTTTATAAGGAATTATTAAAAAGTTTGTAGTCAAAACTGCCTATGATCATAAATTAACACTTATCTTCCCGTGATAGGAATCCTACTCAACATCTCCACTGGTTGATTCTCTCCTCGTGAAAAAGTCAGTTTCTCAAATCCTTAATGTTCCTTATAAACTGAGCATGATTCCCTTCAGTGTCATATATTACATGCAACTTAGAATGAAATATGGTAACACAACCTACAGAAGACACTTCTTTGAAGGCATAATTTTGTATTTTTAACAAATTTCCTTTTGTAAAACTTCGTGGATGGAATCCTTATTAGCACTACCGTTCCTCAAATCTTATTCTCATTGATTTGATCATCAAGTGATTCAAGCATAAAACAAGTAAAGCATCTAAATTAGTTAAAACACCAAAATGTTATAAGCAGAAATTCCAATACACACTCTCAATCCCTTCATCCTTAAAAACCTACAACAGCTAGCTATAGTAGTAACCTATCTCCTTCAAAAAAATATGTATAAAGAGCAACAAAGAATTTAACTGTTTACATTGTAAAATTATTGGTAATAAAAAAAAGATATGATTTTAAATTACCATATGGATGCTTTCTCACTTCAAGTAACTTGGCGGTCTCACTTCTTTCTCAAATAAATTCTTATTCTCTTTTGAAATCCCAATCACCACACTCCACACATGAGCCTTCTCCTCTGTCCACAGTGTCATAGATCTGCTTCTCAATACAACGTGCTTCATAGACTATCCATTACTTCACTGATATGCATAAACACATTTGTTACATTACCATCACCTCTGCTGGCATCAAATTTATCAGCATGTTTTTAGAATGACGAAAAAACTTTGCTTTATACGGCAATGAGATTTTGTTGTTTACCACCGCGAAAAGTTTTGAATTCCTTTGTACTTCTTTCACATACGTAGAATATGAGCTCAAGAAGAAATCACATGAGATGAAATGATCGAGGAGAGGCGTCTTTATTTCTACTGTAGGTTAGAATCTGATGTCTGCAAAATCTGAAATGACGTATCAGATTACTTTCCAACATTATAGTAAAACAGATGAATAGACGATTACATCTAGAAGAAAGTGAAGAAAAAACAGGACCTATTCCGGAGAAAAATAAAACTTGATTCCATATGAGTGTGCGTAAACATACCGGCAAAGTATGAGCCTCAGGATTATATTGGTTTTCTGGAAATTACTTGTAGAACTGCTTAAGTTGAACGTAGTTGTAGCTGATTTGTTGGCTTCTTTGGTTTTATAGTATGAAAAGATTCAGTTATGATAAATTAAGAAATCAGGAATCTTGAAGGTTTGGAGAGAATGATCGATTATACGTTATGTCGAGAGGAGGAAGAAAAAGAGGAAGAGAACGTTACGGTAGCTACTTCTGATTAGGTTAGATTCTCAAGTAATTGGGCTGCTTTAATTTTATAATTGGACTGTTAAAGTTTTGTATATGATAGAGTTTTGTATGAACATATTTGCTTTAATTTTGCATAGATAAGTTGTACACGTGGCAAGTTTTTATTGGTGTATTGTTTTGGTGATGTGGATAGTCTCAAAAGCTTTAGAATTGTACTTTTATATAGTATAGATTTATAAGAATGTTAGGTATGATTGTTAGTGTTTAAGGTTTAGTTTCGTCACTTTAGGGTTAATTTTTTTCTTTAGAGTATAGTTTTGAGTATTTAGGGTCTACTATTTTGTATTTAAAATATAATTGTTACTCTTTAGGGTATATTTTCTCGTATTAAGGGTATAGTTTTTAGGGTTAACTTTTTCTTCTTAGGGTTTACTTCTCAGTAATTTAGGTTCACTTTTTAGTATTTAGGGTTTAGTTTTCCTTATGAGGGTTTACTTTTCAATATTTAGGATACATTTTAAGTGTTTATTTTTCACTATTAAGTATATACTTTGGCAGATTTGGTGTATTTACGCTTTAGTTTTACTTTTTAGGACTATTAACCTTTACATATTGACTATTGAAATCTACAGTACTCAGTATATTATCATTTCTCTCATCAAAAATTTACATTTACTTTATAAAATCAAACTATTTATACTCTCCTTTGTTTCAGAGATCATTCATTTGTTTCAACAGTACTCATAAATGTTCATTCAAAATGAAAACCAGTCTTTGCAAAAAATAAAAATATTATTTCATATCCATCCATAAAGAACACCAGGCTTAACTCAACTCTCGTGCACTCGGTTTTTCTAAAAAATTTAAAATATTTTTTGCTATAAAAACAAAATTGTAGCTTAAATGCCGATCTGAGCTATTATCACCAAAACTTTGAAATATGTTCACATACTTCATACTTTCACATAATGTCAATGGAAGCAAAGAAAAAGAAAATCGATCTTCATTTTCTTAACTAAAAATTAATCAGTAAAATTTTCCTACTAGATGTGCCGACTATAAACAAAGCTAGAACAATATACTGGATACTTACTACTTTTAACCTTCTTGAATTGTTTCGTGCTCTAGAGATTGGTATACTGTCCATCAGAAGTATTTTTGTTTTTTTTGTTCTTACATTCATATAAGCATCTCATATAAGCATCTTATTACGAGTAATGTAGAACTTCTCCATTGAAGATGGAAATTCAAATTAAAGTTAATTATTTTGGTTACACTAGAGAATAGAAAGATGGACGGAATGTCTATAGCTGGAACTTGCTGCCTGACGTCATGCACCAGGTCTCAAAGATAGTTCAGCTATTTGCAGAAGCACATGACAGGGTTATACTTGGGATATCGAACATGTGTAAAAATTACAAAACTAATAATATACGCCAATGGATATATTCATAATTTCGCACCTAAAAACGATTTTTTTTCTACAATTGACCATATAAGTAATAGGTGGTCGATTGGATATATATATATATATATATATATATATATAATTAGGTAAATAATTATGTAAATTATACAATTTTTGTTTTGATAGTAAATAATACGTGCCTTGGTTTGCATATAAGTCTATAGAATGGCTGGTTTAGGATATAGGAATGGTAGGAGTTTGGAGTGTTTCTCATCTCTTTATACATAATTCCTTAGTTTATTGTGGGCTATAAAATGTATAGTAAACTTCGAGTATCTTGTACAGTCTTTTACACGGATTCTCCTGAGTTAATCAAAATTGTCAAAAACCCTCGTGAATGGCCAACTTGCGGAGACACAAGAATTAGCAATTTTGAAGAAGGAGATCCTAGATTTTTCAGTTAATATTTGGGAGTAGGTAGACCAATGTCTGGGCAGATCTTTTCGCTGGAGAAGCTAGGAAAAAGAATTTCCTATGGATAAATCTATTCATGTATGGGTCAACGACCCAAACAATGTTTCCGGTTAAGAATTAGTGTTATTTTGTGACAAAAAGTCTATAGAATGATTTAACTACATGCATTATAGCAACTTTTTAATATATATATATATATATAAAAGTTGATTTAAACATGGATCTAGTAAAAAATTTAAGGGTCCACCTAATTATAATCTGAAATAAAATAAATAAAGCCAAGCTCATGTGTGTTTAAATATGAGCAAATTATTTAGAATGACCTAACTTTTTGTCACAATAACTAACATGACATTTATTTGGAGGCATGACTAGATTAACCCAACATGTTGGGTAAAAGGTCTAAAATGCTTGGGTTTTTTTTAAAAAAACTACAGTTTTGCCATTTTGAATTACTTTCACACCCGAAAATCCCGAAAATAAGTTTGACAACCGAAAATCCCAAAATTAATTTTACAATCGTCATCGACGATTTTCTTATTTGTCTTTGCCGATTTTCTTCTTTGTCCTTGCCGATTTTCTTTTTCGTCCTTGCCAATTTTTGAATCTTCAACTGTCCCCGTCTTTTCCATCTTCATTTTCGTCTCTGTCTTCGTCGTACATTTTATTGTTTTCATCTTCGTCGTCCGTAGTAGGGTTTTCGTCTTCGCCATCCGTTGTAGGGTTTTCATCTTCGCCGTCCGTTCTATTTTTCTCGCTGGGATCTCGAAGGTGAGTAATGTGGGGTAGAAAAGCTTTCACTTATTTGGTAGATTCCATAAAGACTACCAACTTCCAGAACTCGTCTCAGACCTTTCAAGGTTTGATTCATGCATTTTACATATGGGTGTTTGATTCAGTTCCTAGTGTAGGGGTTTTGGTAGGGAAACAAAAAGAGGAAAGTGAAGGGCCATCTCTTTTCCATTGGCAGGGTTCTTGTATACAGTTTAAGTTTGTGACTACCTTGCTAATGAGATACACAATCACAAAGAGGTATTTCCATTGAATAATTTGTTTGTATTGCAGTTTCTTTTAATTCTAATGCAGTTTTATTTTCCTAGATTTGTTTTATTTAGTATGATGCTTGATAACCATGCCTTATTCATTTGGTATTTGTAGGTTCTTGTCAGACATATGATGCCAGTCTCCGTGGAAAAATTGTATCCTCTTTGGCCTGACAATCATCTACAAGAGGATCCTAGGCTTGATAAGTTGATTGAAGATATCATGAATGATGCCTTGGTTACAAACTAATGGCTTGATGAAATTTATAATTATCAGATTGTGTTGGTTGAGGAGGGAGTGAAAAGGAGAAAATTCATAGAAAGTAAAAAAAAGCAAAAAGGGTTAGAGAAGAAGGTGAAGAAGGTCCTTCGAAGGTCAGTGGTGACAAGGCACTAACGGAGTTGATGCAGTCGGTGGCCATCTTAGTTAGAAAGATGGAAGCAACTATGAACAATCGGTTCACAATTTTGGAAGCCAAGATTGATGCACTACAATTTGATGTGCGAATATTGAAGGAGGGAAAATGAAGGTGTACTGAACCAGTAGATGAGGATGCTAAAACGCCGGTGAGTTTGATATGCCTTTCTCAAATATATCTCATATGTTTATTGTTATTAATAGGAGATTATATTTTCTGAGTATTCTTGGTTGCTGTATCCAAAGAAAGATAAATGTGAGGATAATATCCCTTCTCAGAAGTTGGAAAAGAAGAGAAAGACCAACGAGAAAGGAGCCCCTCCTTCGAAAAAGAAGAAAAGAGATGTAGTGGCTACTGAGAAAACACATGTGTAAAAAAGGGTAGGAAAGGAAGGTTAACGAGAGGCAAAATAAGAATAATCCAAATAAGTTGGAAAACACAACACACCTGACTCTGATTTCATTGAAGATGTTACGGATATGGTTGCAAAGGATTACTTAAAAATGGCACCACCTAGTTCTGATGACGATCTAATAAGAGGAATATGGAAGTTGTTGGGAAAACACTGGAAACTTTTCAGATGGCTTTGAATTGTGTGGAACCGGGTGCATTAGTGGGAAAGAGAGTCCCTACATCGGCAACTAGTCAGGTTGCTCCTTACGTGGGAAACTCTATCTTGAAACGCATCATACCAGGTGTTGTATCTTCACCAAATGACTATGATCCAATGGAACTTGTGCCGGAGAACAAGCTTATGGCGTTGATGGAGTTCATTAACAGTGATGAGTATGTATCACGCAACCTTCACCTAATCATGACTTGTTTTGTGTTGCAGATTTTTTGTGTTGCAGATTTGTTTTGTGTTGCAGATTTGTTTTGTTTTGCACATTTGTTGTGTGTTGCAGATTTATTTTGTATTGCAGATTTGTTTTGTGTTGAAGATTTGTTTTGTATTGCAGATTTGTTTTGTATTGCAGATTTGTTTTGACCTCTTCTATCCTGATTACATGAGACAACTGTTAGGAAGCTCAAATAGTAAAGTTGAGTTCTTTAAAAAAGTGATTTTACCTAGGGAACTATAGGTTCCAAGTGATTATGGATGGCTAAAAGATTATGTATGAGATTATTGCACTATTTTGATGTCTCCATATTTGTTTACTTACGGTGACTTCTCTGCTTGCAGCACATAGAAGCAGTGTTGAATATGTTTCGGTTGAGATCCATCCGTCCAAACTCGCTTTTCAGACCTTGAATCGCGTTCTAGGATCCATGGGTGCTATCTGTTTGGTTAAACGACTACCCTAATTTCACAAATTCTCCAAATAAGTACTTATTTACCCATGAATATGAATACGCTGACCAATACATGGGTATTGTTTCAAAACTCATAAGGTTTGAGTTATTGATATTGACAACCTATATGGTTGTCTTCTTGTGAAAGGTAATCATTGGGTTGCCATTGATGTTAACTTCGTCAAGAGAAAGATATTTGTACATGACTCAATCCCAAGTTATGCAACTGATGCTGAAATACTGCAACCCTATACGGAAAATGATATTGTGTTTTCTTAAGACCATGGCCCTTGTAGGTAGCAACTATTCAATTGCTCAGTTTGAGGTGAGCAGAGTTAAAAAAAATACACCAGTTAACCAAAATCCAAGAGATTGTGGTGTTTACGCTCTCAAGTACATTAAGTGTCTTGCCCTGGGGTGGAAGTTTCGAGGTCTATGCGACGAGAGTATACAGGCCATCCGAGAAATACTTGGTGCTGAGTTATTCGCTGAACTACCTCCGCGGTCACAAGTTGCATCAACTAACCCTTTACCCCGGCGGGCTGAGTTTGAAGTTCCTCAGCTAAATGATAATTTTGTTTGATGTTGCAGATTTTTGTTTTATATTGCAAATTTATAATTATAATTGTAGATATAATTTAATTTGCATATTTATGTATTCTATTGCATATGTTTGTTTTGTATTGCAGATTAATTTTTTTCTCTCGGATTTATTTTGTTTTGCATATTTATTTTTGTGTTGCAGATTTTTTTGGTGTTGCATATTTATTTAAATGTTATGTTTCCAGCAATAAATGATGTAGTTCAAAACATGAAAACAAAAAACTACCAAACAGAGCATATAATTTAGTTAAAAACATGATTAACAACGGATTAAACTTAGCGAAAACTTATTGAAAAACATTAACTAACTGCAAATTAATATCCTTCTTCATCCCCAAATGGTCCTCTAAAACCTTTGAAACTGCAAACCATCTTATGAAATCAAACGTCTGGTATTTTGACGTCCATCCATTTTTTCTTTAGCACTTCCTCTCTAGTCGATAGCCTCGTCCACTCGGCCTAGATGTCAAAGTTCTTTGCCGATATTTGCTTTTGTAAGAGACAGACCTTTGCGTTCTTTCTCTCGTATTGCAACCTCCATTTCATCACCTCTTTCTTTGCTTTTACTTGTTGGTTAAATATCACCATCATCGATTTGTAATGCTTATGGAGTGCCTGGATTTCCTTTGCAAGCCGAGTTTCATCGTTCTCCACCTCCACTGCTTTGCCCTTGTCTATGATAGCAGCAAATATGAGAGATAGTAAAAGATTTGTTAAGAGTTGCGCTTGTTATGAAAGGTTTCGTTAACAAGCCTATTTATAATGGTTAGAGATACATTTATGAATGGAAAGGTGAGGGATAGTAATGTGTACAGTTGGAAGATAAAAGTCCAATAAAAAAACTTGTCAATGCGTAATTGTTGAAAACATGATTAACAACAGCTAAAACTTAGGCTAAAGTACGCACTTGACCTACCTATCTGCATTGCAGATTTATTTTATGAATTGGAGACTAACTGGAGATTTATTTTCTGCATTGTAGAGTTTTTAAATACTGCAAATTTATTATCATGATGCAGATTAATTGTTGTGTTGCAGATTTATTTTCAAAGCTAATGGTTAGAGACACATTTATGCTTAATGTCTACGGTGAGGGGTAGTAATGTCTACGGTTGGAAGTTAAAAGTTCAATCGAAACGCTTGTAAAATTTTGCGTAATTGTTGATCACATGATTGATTAACAAGAGTTAAAACTTAGGCTAAAGTTCGCACTTGACCTAACTATATGTATTGCAGATTTACTTTATGCATTGCAGATTTATATTCTGCATTGCATAATCATTTTCTGAATAGCAGATTTTTTAATGCTGCAGATTTATTATCATGTTGCAGATTAATTGTTGTGTTGCAGATTAATTGTTGTGTTGCAGATTTATTTTCAAGACTAATGGTTAGAGACACGTTTATGCGTAATGTCCACGGTGAGGGGTAGTAATGTCTACAGTTGGAAGTTAAAAGTCCAATCGAAACGCTTGTCAAATTTAGTGTAATTGTTGATCACATGATTAACAACATTTATAGGCTAAAGTTCGCACTTGACCTAACTATCTGCATTGCAGAATTATTTTCTGCATTGCAGATTTTTTTAATAGTGTAGATTTATTATCATGTTTCAGATTAATTGTTGTGTTGCATATTTATTTTCAAGACTAATGGTTAGAGACACATTAATGCATAATGTCTACGGTGAGGGGTAGTAATGTATACGGTTGGAAGTTAAAATTCCAATCGAAACGCTTGTCAAATTTTGCGTAATTATTGATCACATGATTAACAACAGTTAAAACTTAGGGTAAAGTTTGCACTTGACCTAACTATCTGCACTACAAATTTATTTTATGCATTGCAAATTTATTTTAGGAATTGCAGATTTATTATCTGCATTGCAGATTTTTTTAATACTGCGGATTTATTATCATGTTGCAGAGTAATTGTTGTGTTGTGGATTTATTTTCAAGACTAATGATGAAAGTGCACACGTGACATAACTATTTATATTGCAAATTTATTTTATGCATTGCAGATTTACTTTTTGTATTGCGGATTTGTTTTATGGATTGCAGATTTACAGCTTAGCATTGCATATTTATTTTCTACATTGCAGATTTATTTTATGTATTGTCGATTTATTTTATATTGCAAATTTATTATCATGTTGCAGATTAATTGTTGTGCTGCAGATATATTTTCAAGACATAATGCCGATTTATTAATTGATAAGCAACATTGTTTATTGAAAACATAGAAACCACAAAATTATTGTTCAACATAATTAAAGTGAGGAATGCACTAATGCATGGTTCATGTTTCTCGATTATGCCCCATCTTATGACAACACCCGCATGCGTTTTCTTTGCACGTCTTTTTTTTCTTCAAAGCCTTCTCCAAGGCGGACTTCATTCTTCTTTTCTTCGGCCTACCCGGTTGGGGCTTAACAGGTGGAGACTTGACAATTTTCAAAACATCGGCTGAGATTGGTTCTCCAAAATCTCTAGAAATAATGGGTGTTGAGTAAGAATTGACGAGGTAGTCCTTCGAGTAGTATGGGTTACAATAAGAAATACGAGATACTCGGCGTCTCTCTGCAGCTACAATTGCATGTTCACATGGTATTCGCTTCACGTCAAACCTACGACATGAACACTTCTTATCTCTTAAGTTGACAATATGAATTGACGTAGGACCCATTACTTGAACTTGATCTCCATCAATTTCCTGAACTGATAGAAGCTTAGCATATTCCACATAAGTCTGCAAACATACAAATACTACTTATTATACGATGAACCATAAATGAAAATACAATTGTGTTTCGTTATAGGTGTTAGCTATAGCAATTTCTCAGCTCCACGAGTTAATTGGGTTTTCATTTTTATTGCATCTGCCCTCCTTCCCGCAAACTATCTTATCATTATCGATTGTATAACTTCTAGAAGTCGCTTGATGGTTAAAGTCCTTGCCGGCGAAAGTACTTTGCTCATTGTTTCAGACATGTTTCTAGTTAACAGGGTATATCTGTCCCCAGGATATGCACGCGTGTCCATAATTTGACATCCGCTTTCTCAAGGTACTTGTGAAGTTGAGGGTTGATCTCTTGAATCTTGGCGTACGCGGTTTGAAATTCCACGAGTCTAAAGGCATACGCAGCCCGTTTAACCAAACGGAATGCTTCGTTTCCCCTATAACGAACTAATATGTTTTTGTACAAATGGTACGTGCATATACCACGACTAGATTTTGGGTACACTAGGCCAATGGCTCTTCCGATGGATCTGTGACGGTCAGATATTATCGCAAGGCCTTCATCATCTGGAATTATGCAATTTAATTTCCTAAGGAACCATTCCCACGATTCATCATTTCCAGTATCAACAATTCCAAACGCCAAGGGAAAAATTTGGAAATTCCCATCTTGTGATGTTGCGATAAGCAGTGTTCCCTTATACTTTCCTTGCAAAAATGTACCATCGCAAACCACTACTTTCTGAACATATTGAAATCCATTGATACTTGCACTAAATGAAAGGAAAAAATCTTGAACCTGTCATCTTCATCTACGAAATACATGGTGTGTGTCCCCAGGTTTGCTCTTTTAGTCATGTATACATACGCAGGTAAATCGGCGTAACCTTCCCTCATGAGTCCCACTTACCAATTTCCTCGCATGCCTTAGTGTTTTGTAAGCCTTCCAGTAGTCAACCTAGAACATGAAAATTAATCTGTAACGTAAATGAAAATAAATCTGCAATGTAGTTGTAAAATATGAAGTGTAACTGAAAATCGGTAGTAATAATATAAATATGAAATTTGCTTTGCCGTAATGTTAAATCGTTTATTCAAAGCATCCGCAATGTGTGTAGGCAACACACTAGTCCCGACACCACCAACATAGTCCTTGTACAATATTCCTATTATCTCTGCACTTGTCTGCGTTGTTCTTGACGCTCTTTCTGTCATAGAACATGTATGTTCTAAAGTGTAAGTATGCACATGAAATCTGGGCCAATCGTCAGTTGGTGTAGCTCGGAGCTTCTATGACAACCGCTTACCTAACATTTTACTACTAACAAGTACGGTGTAGATTTTTAAACATTGTAATCGAACCTCTCAATCATAGTCAGCATTTTCAACCTCTCCTCCAATTTCTCTCTCGTGTCAAAATTATCACCAACTCGTATTTTAAAAGAATCAATATGGAAAATTCGTAAGTGGTGATTACGATTACTGTCATTGATGTAGACGGAAGACGGACACACCATCTTCGTTTTCTCTATCTCTTAAACCTCCTCCGTATTAACTTCATAATCTAAAGATTTCTCATCACTAGAGTCTACTCAGTCAGAATCATCGCAATAATCAAATATTTTCTCATCTTCTTCCTCTGCACTGTCTTCTTATGAATCTTCTAATACAACTTTCTCCTTCGCGGGATGTCTTATCGGTAGTTCCTTCTTTGCACGATTTATCATTTACGGTTCCTTTCTTGCATGACTTCTCATTTGCGGAACCTCACTATTTCCACCCTTTGAGGTCCGTGAAGTCTTGTGTTTGATCTCAACACAGAGACGAATAGGTAAGTTGTTGGAGTGACATTGGAATGTTATCAAATGTCTTGTATTCGTTACATACACATGAGGTTGATCCGGAGGTAAGCAACTCAAAATCTTCTTAGGTAACATGAAGCTCAAATAGACATCATAAAGGCTCCTCTCTATTTTGTAGTGTTCGAGTATTATATCCATCAATTCCTCGAAAGTCATCTTCTCTTCTGCTAACAGCGACCTAGAACCTCGATCGCTTTCGACGACAAACAATTTCTTCCCATTACTATGCGTCCACTTCCCACAAACAAGAATTAATTAAACTTGCGGCATTTTGTCAATTCAATTAACGATTCAAAATTGAGAAATTGAAGATGTGAGATTGAAGCTCAATAGTGGTTGAGGAAATTGAAGATGTCGATGGTGGTTGAGGCAATTCAAGATGTCGATGGTGGTTGAGGCAATTGAAGATGTCGACGATGGCGATGGCGAATCTAAATCTACCTAGGTGTTACTTGAAACAGAAAATGACGGCGTTCCATGCACCATAACACTGAAATGTCTGCGCTTGAAAAATCGGTAACGTTTGAAAAATCGGTAACGCTTAAAAATTCTGCACCCTTAAGAAAAATCCGCAATGTATGACAAATCTGCAACATATGAAATATCTGCAAAACAAACAAATCTGGAGAACGGGAAAATAAATCTGCAACTATGGAAAATAAATCTACAACATTTTAACGTATTTTCTTGTCAAATTAATTCACGTTCTATGTTTGTCAGAGTAGGTGTTTGACCAAATAGTAACACCTGGAGCGTTTTTCAAGTAGGTGGTCACGAAACAATAAATATCTTTACCAAGATATATTCAATTTTATACTCAATTTTATGGCTATTTATCTTCTTTTCTCCATAATCTAACTTCCGCTTCAAAACGTACTTTATCTCTCTACAATAGATCTACAAAACTCTTTCAGATCATGAGTGCCTGGGGGATCACGATAGGAGAATGACGGTCACTCTCGTCGACCAGCAGGGAGTCCAAGAAATTTATGCAGTGTGTCTTCATACACGTATGAAGAAACTTATGGATCGGTATTGCGAGAAGAAAAAACTTAATTATCGCACTGTTCGTTTTGTGTATGAAGGCCGCCATCTAGGACCAAATCAGACACCTAATTTGGTAGTATTTACTCGCCTTTTACTTAATAACGTATTTATTTTATCTTATTAATTGAGAAATTAAGTTTTTGTTTCTCATTTGAAGCTCGAGGATGAAGCAACAATTTCCGTGTTCATGGAGATGATCGGTGGCGGTGGCAGATTTATTTAAGTCTATGATTGTCTGCCTTGTTTGTGGTAGTTTTATGTATGTTTGGCTGTTTCATTTCCAATTCCAGACTTATTTCCGCTAACGTTGAAATTTCTCTTTAAAAATTGCAGATTATGTTTTTTTGCATTGCATATTTTTTTGTTTCATTGCATATTTATTTTTGCATTGCAAATTTTGTCTGCAACACTTCGTTTTTGTATTGCAGATTTTTTTCCACGTTGCAGATTTAAAAGCTCTGCAATGCAAATTGTTACTCGTTGCAGAGTTATTTTTTGCATTGCATATTTACAACAAAACAATCATTAGAAATAGAACTTAATTTAAATATCAGTAATTAAGCAAGTGATTTAAAAGGTTTTTTAAAGCTTAACCCATGAATAATGCTCATAAATTTAAACTTAAATTCAAAATAAACCTTATAATTTTTTTAAAAAAATATTAAATTTTCATAACCAACATTAACACAGTTCTTAGTGGTCTGATTCATCAACAGACGGTTCTCCAAACCCCTTCAGATTGCAGCCCATATTTTCAAATCCCACATTGTGGATTTCAGTCTTCTGTCATTATTTCTTCAACACCTCCTCCCGTGCCGACAGCCTCATCCACTCAGCACTGATGTCAAAATGCTCACCCGTCTATCATTGCCTACACAACAAAACAAAGAAAACATTAGTGGAATGTAATTAGAGATTAAAAACGCAAAATTACTTTAATCTTACAAAACTCAAGATTTTTGAGACATATATAAAGCAGAGAACAACCTGCTGTCCTTTTTGGGACGCTTTTGGTCATCCTTGTTGTCGAGCTTGAGTTGTTTCCCTTGTCCATTAATGCCTACAACCTGTTATTTTCTCGAGAAGAGACTGACTTAAAACAATTTGTTGTTGTGTGGGAAAATATTTATAGAAACTGAATGGTGGTCAACGAACAAGTGCGATTGTTGAAGTTGCTTCGTTTTCTCTAAGTTTATTATGGTCATTTATGATGTTTATGAGCTCGAAGAGATTTATAGTAACGCGTTGCGATTTTTGCGGTTGGAAGTTGGAGAGTTCTTTTGTATTGCCGATTAATTTCAATTTAAATTGGAGATTTAAATTTGTGATGCAAAATTTTTTGTGTTGCAGATTTGTTTTCTTGCATTGCAGATTTTTCGTTAGACTGCAGATTTAATTTCCTTTAACAAAAAAAACTTTTGGGTTTGTATCCGTTGTAGATTTATTTTTGTGTTGCAGTTTTGTAAACAAAAAACAAAACTGCAACACAAAAAACTTACCTATTGTAAAAAGTCGATTTTGATAAAGAATCATTTAGGGTTTCTATTCGATTTTTTGTCTTGCACTTTTAGGGTTTCTCTTTCATTTAGGAGTCCATTTGGATAATTGTTTCTCTCCAATTTGTGCATCGATTTCAGACATAGGGACGTATAGCTAAAATCTTAGCGATGAACAAGATGCACCTGGTTTCGGTCATAACTCAAAGGAGGAAGATGAGATGAATAGCCCTACTCCACAGAATGCAATGCATTTTGATGGTACGGACCCATCCGAATATGGGGCACCGGTGGTTTGTTACTGTGGTGAAGATGTTATCATCGAAAGCGCCAATCGTTTACCGAATCAGGGCAGATTGTTCTACATATGTCCAAATCGAAATGTAAGTATACTTCTAAATCAGGAGTTATGCATAATAAGTTGATTGTTAATCAGCATTTCTGCATACTTGTATTGATTGTTAATGTCCTAGGATGGTGGGTGCCACGTTTGGAAGTGGTGGGACATGGCAGTCATTGAAGAATTGAAAAATGTTCGGGAACAGACTAACTACGCCCTCGTAGAAGTGGTGAATAAGATAGAACAATTAGCAGCTTTGCAAGATTAGGTACTTAAGACTAGATCGGACATGGTAGTCTTGAAGATGAAGATGAAGATGGTTTGTATTGTTATGGTTGCTATGATTGTAGCTTTTCTATCAGTATATCTCTTCAAGTGATATGTATTTGAATATGGTTATGCTACATTTGTGACTAAAAATCGTAAAATCCAATTATGTTAGCTTTTCTTTCGTTATGTGCATATTAGAACAAGAACAAGTCTGCAACTATTATACGTATTACCATTAGAGAAACACATCTCTGCAATAGGTGGAAAAATGACGACGTATGATTTCGCCACTTAGTCAAAATTCCAGTGGGTCGACAACTCTACATTCGTTGAAAACGGCGTCGTATGATTTGACCAACCAAAAAAATCTACCATGATTTTTAAAAATCGACAGTTTAATCATCACAAATATTGAAAATTTTGCGATCAAAGGATATAGAAAAATTTGCGGCAAACATATCTATGGTAACGTGAGGGTCAGATGAGTAAGAAAAAAACTACGGTAACGCGTGAAACAAATCTGCGGTCATTGCAGATTAAAAATAAATATGCGGCCAAAGGGGTTAATCTAGCAATTTCAGAAACTGATAACTTTGTGGGGACACCAGAAAAATCTACAGACATAAAAATAAATATGCAATGTAAAACAATTCTGCAATGTAAATAAATTCTACAATGTTAATAAAATTCGGCGGAAAAAAATCTACAATGTAAATAAATCTACAATGGTATTAAAAAAAACTCCGAAGAAAAATCTGCAAAAAGAAAAAATATGCGGTGACGTAGAAGTTTCTGCGGTGACATAGACATGACGTAAAAATATGCGGTCAAATAGACAAAAAATTTGCGAGAAAAAATCTACGACAGAAAAAATCTGCAAGAAACAAATATGCGAAAACAAATCTGCAACACTAAGAAATCTGCATTACCAAATTTCGCAGATTTTTTTCACTCCCAGAAAAAACAGTGACATTTTCATAAATACTGCATAACTTTTTCTCTCCTCTATTCAATTTTTTTCTCATCTTTTTTGTTTGATCATGACCGAATGGTATAATCGGATTTAACAAAAATTGATTGGCCTCCAACAACTAAATAAAATGTTGGGTCGCCAGAATTATTAATACAAATAAGTAGGTCAAGTACGTAATTTTGCCTTTAAATATTCTATCTTATCCAAACTTATCTCTCTTTCTTAACATAAGGCGGTTTTTTTGCTCTCAGGCACGTTAGTCGATACGCTTGCTGCACACATGTCCTTTTTCCTCTTTTAACACAGCTTAATCTCCTTTATTCCTCAAAGTAGCATCTAGAAGCATTAATTAGCCGCATCAGTAAGGCTTTGACTTTCTCACCTTTCCCCTTTTACAGTTTACTTTGCCTTTTTGGTTAGTAGGCGTTTTTTTTCACCGGCTCGGGGCTTTCCGGCCACCGGACCTTGATGGATTAAGGTAGTCTCGTCTCTGGGTAAACTTTACTGTCTAGTGCGGTCCCTTTACTAGATGTCTTGTCCCCCTAGTTGACTTCCTTCAACCCCTTACTTCCCTAGTGAAGTTTCTCCTTCTCTGTTCCTCTGCTAGTGAAGCTTCAACCCTTCTCTTCTTCTCCTTCCCCGAAGTCCTTCTGTTTGCCTTTGCGTCGTTGAAGTCTTGTGCTTCTGGGGAATAATTACTTAGTTCTCTACCTGGAAGATTGATTTACTCTGTTTCACTAGAGTTGCAATATAATCCTCTAAAAGGACCTCATTATGTTATCGTCCCTTTCTTTGCAGTTGCATTGGTTTCTTTGATTTGGCTAAGTCTAGGCTATTACTGTTTAATGCAGGACATGACTCCCAGATATTCCCGACAAGACAAAGAGAAACGGTTAGCTGCCCCGGTCAGATCCTCTCGCCGGTCTCCTTTGTGTATTCCGGAGAGTGACAACTTAAAGCTTATAAAAGAAAACCGTCTTACTCTCATCGGTAGAGTTACCAACCCTCAGGTGCAAAATCCCAAAGCACTGGTTGACTACATGCTTCAGTACTGGGACTTGGGTTCTCGAGTGACTGGAAGGGAATTAGGCCGAGATAAATTCCAATTTCGCTTAGAAGATGAGACAGAACTCCAAGCAGTCATGAATCATGCTCCTTTCCACTTTCAAAGATGGATGTTCATACTCCAACGCTGGGAACCAGTGATATCATACAGCTTTCCCTCCTTAATTCCTTTTTGGATTAAAATCCATGGAATTCCCCTGCATCATTGGAATGATCAAATGATCAGAACTATTGGTCTCTACTTGGGTAAGCTACAAGATCGTAATGTACCATTAGGAAAGGTCAGAGTCCATATTAATGGCCTTGTTCCCCTAGTTATGTCTCTACCTATTCGACTACCTACAGGGGAAGTAACCACATTGGACTTGGAGTACGAGAAACTGGAAAAGCATTGCTTCATCTGCTTAGCTCTATCCCACGAAGAAAGAGATTGCCCTTAATCAAACTCTGAACTTAAAGACCACCGTGTACTGGGGATTAATCAACAGAAAACACTATCCAAGATTGATGAAGATAAGCGATGTTTAGCTTACAGAAGAAATTACAGAGTTGGCTCTGCTAGAGATAATCTCAAAGTAAGAGATCATGGAATTAGGAATTACCATTGTAACAATGGTTATGGCTCACAAGAGCATCGCTATATGTCCATAGTGGATAGATCATTGTCAAGGAACCAAGAAGAAAGCAGGGCATCTGATGTGATGGGTGGTGACCAAAACCAAAAAGATGGATCGTTTGGCTCCTGTGTAGGGCACGATAGGCTAAGAAAATCCCAGCCTCGTGAGCCCCGCTTCAGACACTTGCAAGTTAGCCATTCAGATATGGGCAGCAAGAGAGACTTGAATCAGAGAAATCTCTCCCCTCCCCCCGTGAAGACTTTCAAAAAGTAGAAACTTCCTCGCATAGAAACCGAAGACCAGAGTTAGAACGCGAGGGCTCTGTCTTCCAACCTCCATCAAAACTGCTGGAAGAAAATACCAGCCTGCACCTAAGTCGATTACAGGAAGTCGAAGTACTGTATTCTTCAGAAACGAATAAGGAGTTGCTTGACAGACGTAACAACTTCACCTATCCCCTAATGCTGGGCCATGAGAGAATACCTTCTGGGAACAGAGTTAGTACTCATGACCCAAGTACAAATTTACCACGTGATGTGGAGACTTATGCACCCTCTATTAGCCAGCGTTTGGGCCCTAGAGTGACTGAAGTTGAAATTACTTTACCGCATTCTACGGATCATACCAATGGCTCCGTCAAATGTAGAACCACCAAAGCATCTGCTCAACCAGGCCCAAGTAAACCAAGATAAACTAGATCAGTGCTAAAAGGTGCGAGCTCGAGGAAGCGGAATGCGATTCAGAGTAGGGGCTCACCTAATAAGAGACCAGGTGGCACAAAAAATGCAGCACCTAGTAATTCTAAAGAAACTCAGCATCCTACCCATCCATCAGGCTCTCTAATTCCGGCAATCTGCAAAAATTTGGGGGATTTTCGGAATTATCCAAGCGGGCTTCCTTAGTTATAATGAGCTGGAACTGTCAAGGACTCGGGAACTCCTTGACAGTTCACCGACTCTGGGAATTCCGCCATGGTTTTTTCCCGGATATTCTATTCCTGATGGAGACAAAAAAACAAAGAGAAGGTTGTATCGCGTACGTTAGATTGGATGGCTTATGATAACCAGTTTACGCTCCGGAAGGCTTAAGTGGAGGACTAGCGCTGCTTTGGAAGAATGATTTTGTGTTGGAAATTTTAGCATCCACAACAAACTTTATCGATGTCTCAATATGCTTTAAAAACAAGAAAATTTTCATCACATTTGTCAATGGGGCTCCCAAAAAAGAAAATAGGAAAGGAGTTTGGAACGCTATTTCTACTCTAGGGTCTTTAAGGGATGAGGTCTGGTTATTACTAGGCGACTTCAATGAGTATATTGATGTTATTGAAAAGAGAGGAAGTATACGGCGTGAGCCAAGCGCCTTTATTGATTTTTGGAGCTTTCTATGAAAAAATGGACTCACAGACCTGAAGTTCACCGGTAATCCCTTGTCTTGGAGGGGAATGCGTTACAGAAATTTTGTCCAAGTATGCCTTGACCGATCAGTTGGTAATAACGCTTGGTTCGAGAAATTTCCATCTAGTAAAGCGGAATACTTACGGTTCGAAGGTTCCGACCATCAACCTTTGATAACATGCATTGATGATGCAAAAGTCAAACATAAAAGACTGTTTCGTTTTGATAACCGGCTCAGTAATAAAGAGGAGATCTCTGCCCTCATAAATTCGACATGGAACAGACCCAATATCAAAACAGTCTCCTTGAAACTTGATCTCTGCCGAAAAGAATTAATCAAGTGGAATAAGGAATACTCAATCAACTCGATGGTAGAGATTAAATCGTATCATGAACAACTAGATCAAGCTCTCTCAGCCGATGTACTTGTACCAGATGTGATCAGTCATGTATCGGCTAAGTTGGAGAAGGCCTATTTAGATGAAGAGCAATTCTGGAAGCATAAGAGTAGAGTGCATTGGCTCCAAAGTGGTGATCGAAACTCGAAGTTTTTTCACGCCTCTACAAAAAAAGGAGATCACAGAATCGTTTATCAATTATGGAAAATGAAGAAGGAGTTCCTCAATGTGAGGAAGAAGGTATTTTGGGCATAGTCTCAGATTATTTTCAACGAATTTTCACCACCAATGGTAACAAAAATTTCTCGGTGGTAAAGGAAGTCTTAGTCCTTGTGATCACCTCAGAACAGAATCAGAATCTTACTCAAATTACGGATACACAGGAGATAAGAGCAGCTTTACTGAATTTGGACCCGAACAAATCCCCGGGGCCGGACGGTTTTACGGCAGGCTTCTTCCAAAAATATTGGCCAATTGTGGAATCCGATGTAGTGTCCGAGATAAGAGAATTCTTTTTACTTCTACACTACCTAGTGGGTTGAATGTCACACATGTTTTCCTTATTTCGAAACTCATTTGAGCTCAAAGGATCACAGAGTATAGACCGATAGCACTTTGTAATTTCTATTACAAAATAATTGCCAAGATTCTAACAAAGCGCCTTCAAGGGTTATTACCTAACATAATCGCGGAAAACCAATCGGCGTTTATCCCGGGACGAGCTATCTCGGGTAACATTTTGATCACTCATGAGGTCCTACACTTTTTGAAGATATCGACTGCGACAAAAAACGAGGCAATGGCTATCAAGACCGATATGAGTAAGGCGTATGACCGTATCGATTGGAATTTTCTAAGGGAGGTCCTTAATCAAATGGGTTTCCACCAAGTGTGGATTAATTGGATTATGGAATGCGTAGCAACGGTCTCTTATTCATTCCTTCTTAATGGATTTCCCCGAGGTAAAGTGCTTCCCTCTAGAGGACTACGCCAAGGGGACCCTCTTTCCCCTTACTTGTTTATCATGTGTTCCGAAGTGCTTTCGGGTCTATGTAGGAAAGCTCAGAGGTTGGGGCTTCTCTCGGGTGTTCGGGTCTCGAAAAGTAGACCGCGAATCAATCATCTTCTGTTTGCAGATGATACCATGTTTTTCCAGTAAAGCAAACACCACCTCTAGTGAGACTCTGTTTCGGATATGGGAACGATATGCTACAGCATCTGGCCAAGTAATAAACACAGCGAAATCCTCCATTACATTCTCGGCAAAGATTCACCCGGGTATCAAAGAACGGATTATACGCAAACTCAATATAGTAAAAAAAGGCGGCTCTGGCAAATACTTGGGAATGCTAGAGAACTTTAACCAAAGAAAAGCAGAGATTTTTGGCGAGATAGTAGACAAGATTAGACAAAAATCTCATAGTTGGACATCACGTTTCCTTTCCCCGGCTGGGAAGCAAATCATGTTAAAATCGGTCTTATCCTCTATGCCGGCTTTTACAATGACTTGCTTTAAACTCCCCGTACTGCTTAGTAAAAAGATTTAATCTATATTGACAAGGTTCTGGTGGGACTCATCACCTGAACACAGAAAAGTTAGTTGGATATCATGGAAGAGACTCACCCTACCCAAATTCGTCGGTGGCTTGGGCTTTAGGAAAGTGGAGAGTTTTAATGATGCCTTGCTTGCTAAGAACTGCTGGAAAATTATCACTCAGCCGAACTCCCTCCAGCACGGCTACTCATAGCTAAATATAGTCCGCATACGCCCTTAATGGAAGCTAGAGAGCACTCTAGACCATCTCACGACTAGAGGAGCCTTATGAGAGGTCGGGAAGTTATCAGAAAGGGTTCTGGCTGGCTAGTGGGCTCTGGGGATTCAATTAGCCTATGGAGAGACCCTTGGTTTTCTCTCGTACAACCTCAATACCCCATAGGACCCCCGAATTGTGACACGCAAAACCTGAAGTTGTCTGCCTAGTTGAATCCAGACAAATCATGGAATTGGCATGAAATTCGCTGCCTAATTCCTGCTTATGAAGAATCGATTAGACATCTCTCACTAGGCTTCCTCCTCTGTGAGGACAAGCTTACCGGGTTACCAGCTAAGTCTGGAATATATTCAACCCGTTCGGGATACAGATTATGTGCAAGCAATCAAGTTCCTCCATCATCTTTGGCGTTCAACTGGCAGAGACAGATTTGGAACCTCCGGACATTACCAAAGATCAAAACCTTCATGTGGCAAGCAGCACTAGAAGCCTTACCGGTAGACATTAACCTTTGTTATCGTGGTATAAGCTGTACTTCGGCCTGCCCTCGGTGCGGTCTACCCGAGACGGTGAAACATGTGATTTTCTCCTGTACCTTTGCGCAACAGGTCTGGGATATGTCCCCCTTCATTACTTTACCTCTTAATCAGGTTTCCTCAGTCAAGGAAGGTTTAATGAAAGCGAAAGACTTACAACCTCTTCCTCCGATTGGCTTGATTCAGGCTGATACCTTCTCATGGGTCTGCTGGAACATTTGGAAGGCCAGGAACAGACTGATTTTCGCTAACAGGGACCTACTGGCTATATATGTTGTTACAAAAGCTCTACAGGAGGCGAAGGAATGGGTACTAGCTCAATCCATCCTCCCCATTTCCAACCAAATGGCTCCTGTATTCTCAATTCCCTGTATTCAATCAAGCTTCTTGTGTTTTGTAGATGCAGCTTGGGACTCGATCTCTAAAACAGGAGGCTCGGGTTGGTTTTATCAGGATGTTGATGGAGCTAGCTCGGACTCGCACTCGACTGGTCTAACTACTGTTCCGTCTCCTCTTATGGCTGAAGCTCTAAGCCTCAAGAGCGCCATGAAACATGCGCTGATTACCAACAAGTTGGAGACTACCTTTCTCCTTGATTCTCAGATTCTAGTGAATCTCCTCAACTCCAATATCTCATCTAATGAGCTTTATGGAGTCCTGACAGCAATTCAAGCTCTGTCTCTTATCTTTTCTTCAGTGTTTTTATCTATATTCCTCGTACCTTGAACACTGTTGCGGACAGTCTCGCAAAACTTCGCCTGCGTAGCCACCTTCTGTAACCGAATTCGGGTTTCTTTTAAGTAATGAAAGTTATTGTTGACAATATATATATTCAATCTGAAAATTAGAGGGTAATTGGTTATTTGGTATTGCACATGCTAATTATACAATTAATAATTTAACCATGTCGTCTTGGTGAAGTTGCATTTGAAAAACAGGTGATTACGTTTTCGCATTGTTCCGGGCAAAAGGAGTAGCCTGTGTCACTTTTATTGTGATTATGACTATTTATAACTTTTAGAGTTCATTAGAGAAGTTTTAGTGTACAATTGATAATAAAATAGAGTTTGGGCTTCGGATTAAAGATGAATTTATAAATAAATTCCAGTGAAACAAAACAGAGTTAAAGGAAATGCATCGCGAATCTACTCTCTCGTGAGTAAATCATTTGAGATAATTGAAATAACAAGATCTAAGTAATTTTGTAAACATCATAGATGGAAACACCGAGATAAAATATAGGTTACCACTCGGACAAATTTACAGTACACATGCATTGTGGTTTTTTTTTAGTTCATAAATGTGTGAGATGGTTCATCATTATCATTCTATTAATGTAAAAGAATTTTAAAAGTGAGACTTTTTAACATTTTCTATTAAAGGTTTATTATATCCGTTCTTTGTTGTCTTGTTAAAGTTTTGTTGTGGAAAAGCCTGATAATATTAAGAAAATCTAAGAAGGGGGAAATTAAGTCACACACAACATTATATTTCTCATCATAGAACATCATTTTCAATAGATGCGTTCCAAACGTAAATACCATCTTTTGAGTCGTGAATTAAACTTGTATTATAATATCTTAAATCATTTGATTTTCACTCTTTAATATCTCTTTTACATAATAAAAATAATTTACTCTTGTAAAAAAAAAAAAAAAAATATTTACTCATCTATTTAAACTTCACCTCAACATTTTGTTTTACATAAACTGACGGACATTTTGACGGTTTAGTGATGGATATATCCGTTACTAATCTGCCGTCAGAAACTCGTCAAATATCCGTCAGTAATTAGTGACGGACTTTCTAACGGACACTGACTGTCAGATATCCGTCACTAAGCCGTCACTTTTTACTGATAGATTATTTGCCGTTAGAATGTCCGTCAGAATTTTTTCTGTTTTCTTATAGTGTAAATAACCATCTTGTGCATAGAGTTAAATATGTAAAATTTACTATGTTAACTTTTATGGTACATCCATAACAAATATTCGTGAACCTTTTTCAAAAGACATATTTTATCTCAAACTATTTCTTTAAATGTTCCAACAATCCGACGTATTTGATATTTTGCAGGAGTTCAAATAACGTTCATATCAACAATATACACTGTAATTATTTTGAATCATTATCTAATTCTCTTTACAATATTCATTGATTTATTGGTTCATTCTGATTTCATCTTGTGTCTCATCTTATTTCATTCATTTTCCTAACATTATTATTTATTTTGCACTTAATCATTGTCTTTAAAATTACATTCAACAAATGACGTTTAACAATACTATATCTACGATTGTTATAATAAAATATTATGTTGTTAGTTATGACGACATTTTATTATATTATTCATATAAGAATACTGTTTTTTTTTTAATTGTACTATTCTTTTAATAGGGTGACTTGGTTCGAGCTCGCCTTGTGCAGGGTAGGGTAATTTTTTATTTTTTTATTTTATGGTATTTTTCCACTAATTGTTTAAATTAATTATAATTTTAATTTATTAAGTGTATTACTCAGGAAATACATTACTTTATAATTAATTAAACTTATTTTTTGTGATGTAGATATTAAAATTTATTTCGTTTAAGATTTCTGCAATTTTTTTTGTGTGCATGGTAATTAGATTTCTTGTTTTGTTCAATTAAATTTATTTTTTATTTAATATTTTTTGTGTAAAGTTTATTTATTAATTTATTAACTTTATTTTTAGAAAATAAATTAAATTATAGTATACATTTGTAATTTGTAATAAAATATATATATATATATATATATATATTTAAATAGTGAAATTTTAGGTAAATATGATACATATATATATATATATATATATATAATAGGTCAACATCAATTTATACAAAATTATTTACCTATTTTACCGAGAATGAGACATATAGTTTTGGTAATATTGAAAAATGAGTCTTAAGATCATTCTTCCTCACTACAACATGAAGGTAATGGATTTTTTTTATAATGTTTTTCACTTTCTTTGGATTTATAGATTTGGATGACAAATCCAAAGATCAGAAAATCAGATCGGTTATTAAACCTAAAAACTCGTTAAAGAAAGGTAATACTACTTATTTTTTGGTCTGATATCTTGTTTTTTAGATCAGACATCTGTTTTTTTTCCTACTCTGCGTGTAAATATGTTCGAGAACGGATCCAAACATTTTCTACACAAAAACCAAAAGATTTTAACAATGAGAAAGGAAATAAGCATAAATCTAGAATCCTCCTTAGCAAAAGAAAGTAATAATTTTGTTTTCGGTGTAATTTATTATTATTATTATTATTATTATCAGAACCGTATTACTACATTGATTTTTTAAAATGTTCTTATATGCATATGCATGTTTTGGAGAATGGATCTAAGGATCGAACTAACAAACATCAAGATATATAGAATCTATGAAAGAGAAAGGTATTAGTATTGTTATTAAAAATGTGATCAATTTCTTTCTTATACTATAATATTGTAAATATATGATATAAGATCTAATATAAGTTCATTAGCCTATCTTGTATATCCCTTTTACATCTTAATATGAATATGTCAAAAGGAAACTATTACTCTTCACAATTGTTTTTGTTCCAGATCACAAATTAAATTAACCAATATGCGAAACAACTCAGATAATTTCAGTTCATATATTTTATAATTTTTATAAAAATATACATTTTTTAAAAAATATCATAAGACTAAATAAATAGTAGGGGATCTAAAACATACACAAACCCCATCAACTCACGCCTCTTCATACTTTCTCTAGAAAACTTCTTTTACGTTTGTTATCCGACATAACCGGCGGCTACGGCCGTCGGTTTTATTTTTTTATTTTCATTTTATTTGTTTTCTAATCAAAGATGGTGATTAGTCCGACGATTTCATTCATGTTGCTTCTCTCATTTCGAGAGTGTTTTTCTCCGACATTTCCACTTCAAAATCAGAAGTATCTTATTGTTGGTGTTCTTCCGTGGCTTTTAATGCATTACGGCTTCATTCCTCGCGAGGTAGGATTTTTTTAGTCAATTCGGAAATCAAAACTGTCATGGTTGGATGAAGCCGTGAAATCGTTAGAGATGCAATTTTGGGATCTCTTACAGTTTTATGATGATTTAATAAGAAGAGTTAAATTTCAGTTCTCTACTTCTAAGGATGTAATGAAGATGTCAACAATTCATAGTGAATTTACAACACAAGTATGGTGCATTTATCTACTACTATTTGTGGTTTGTTTACATAAGAGGAGACACTCGAGTAAAGGAAGTGGTGAAGATGAAGAAGTTAGTGCAAACGATTGGAATTATATCAAGATCATTTCAATGTTTACGATTTTTATGAAGACCCTGATACAGATTAATTGGTATCAGTTTGTCAAATTTTCAGAACTAATTTCAGAAGCAATGAATTTTACCAGTGCAATTAGAAGACAGCCTCGAAGATATATGCATATTGGAGTTGGATGGTATAAGAAGAAAGAAAATAATAGATGCATAAATCTGTTGACGAGTAAGGCGTTCTTGTTTAGAATGCATCGCAAAACTTACTTCTTTAATTTACTATCTTCAGCATATGGCGCACATATCTGCTTGTGTAATAATTTGTTTTCTGTAGTTCTGTATATGACATTGACATTGTATCTTTGATTTTATACCAGTATGAAATTTAGCCGTAAAAAAAAAATAGTAGGGAAAAAAACCTGAAAAATATCCCAACTCTTAAACTTTTGCCAGATTAATACATGAACTTGTTTCATTGTTATTTTAATACTCAAAGTTTAATTAATACACAAAATTGAATCGATTTGCGAGTGAAGTTGAATTGATTCAATCAATCGATCCCATTCAGTGAGGTTGAAGATTCAACAAGGGCAATTTTCGATTTAGGGTTAGGGTTCGTATTTTTCCTCAAATCGATTTCAGTAAAAAAACAAATGTTAAAGTGTAAAAACGAAAATAGGTTAAAATGTTCGTGTAAAAAAGAGAAGGATAAAACAGGATTATTATAAATTAATTAACCCACGTGCTTAAGGACTTAGCAGAGACGTTAAGCTCATTAACGGATTTAGGAGAAACTTGCGATTTTGAATTGATGGTGTATTATTCGGGCAACGAAATAAACTTTGAGTATTAAAATAACAACGAAACAAGTTCGTATATTAATCTGTCAGAAGTTTAAGAGTTGTGATATTTTTCAGGTTTTTTCCTAAATAGTAATAAATTATAGTAATAATAAATTAGATAATTAGTAGCCGTAATTTTTTGAATAAAATTAAGTATATCCTATGAAATATGTGATTTAAGATTTGAACTTAGTTTGTCATTGAAAAAAATATTTTACATATTATATTTTTAATATCTATAAAATTTAAATATTTAAATATTTTTTATTATTATATTAATATATTAATATATATATATATATTGATTCAGAGTAAAATAATAAATAAATATATTTTTAGTTATATATTAATAAGTTAGGGACTCATAAGCTTCTTGGACTAGTATTATTATTTTGCATGCCCATATTAAATAAGCTTGAACAAAAAAATCTAACTAGATCGAAAGGAACAAGTTGGAAACATTAGAAACAGATCTTTAACCCGTTTTCATTTATTAGACCCAGTAGATTCATTAAGGGGAATTCTCAAAAATACCATCAAAAATTAGGTTTATTCCAAAAATACCACACACTCCCAAAAGTTCCAAAAATACCACCAAAATGTTTTTGTTCCAAAAATACCACAAAATTTGAAATAACTTTAAAACTTAAAATTTAAACCCTAAAACCTCAAAACCAAACCCTACCCCCTTTAAAACTAAACCCTAAACTCTATTTAGTGAACCCAAACTCATAATTTTAAATTTTAAACCCTTAAAAATCATTTTTTATGTTTGTGGTATTTTTGGAACATTTGATAGTGTGTGATATATTTGGAAATTTTGGGAGTATGTGGTATTTTTGGAATTTGAACTTCTTTTGATGGTGTTTCAAGGAATTTCTCATTAATCGATAAAGCCCATCTAAAATAATTAATAATTTTAAATATCTATATCTTATTCTATATCCTAAATTGATCCAGTATTCATTGTTAGATAATAAAACGAATCCAGAAGATATAAAAAAATCCCGAAAATTATTCATCCCTTGCGAGATTATTGGAATAAATTTAGTTTCCTTGTATAAAGATTTTGAATTAATAAGAAACAAATTTAACAAATTTAACCACAAATGAATAAGCGAAACTTATAAATATTATTTGTATTTTTCTAAAAATAATCCAAAAATTAAAATTTAGGTATTAAATACGAAAATAACATTTAATGACCAAAAAAAAAAATTATAATAGAAATCATAAATAATAATTATAAATAAATGTATAATTAAACTGTAGAATACAAACAATCATAAAAAATACATTAAATTCTATGTTGAAAACCAAGAACATCAAATACATAAAAACACATCAAATACATATAAACTTCTAAAAAATCAAAACATTTAAATCTCTAAAAGGTCAAGTACATTAAACTTATTGAAAATGAAACAACATGCAACAACTTCCTGAAATAATAATAAATGATGTTAAATTCTTATATATACCATATCACATTATTATATATTATAACATATAATCTAAATACCCCCAAAAAATAGAAACAAACTACCAACTTCTTATCTTTAACCTAAAAAATAATTCCTAACCATTATGAAGATATAAACGACAATCCATTTAGGATTAGATGGCTACCAACATCGACCAAGTACAAAACTATAATGAAGCTTATGAAAATCTAGATGGAAGTTAAAGAACATCGCCATCAGGTCGAACTTATGTCAGCCATCAATGATCTCTATTTTGGATAAAATTAAAAATACACCATACTTCAATCAGGAAGAAGAACTACAATAACTAAAATAGGAAAAAGAGTATGCAGATATAAACTAAGCCATATATATCTCTATGAAATTAACTACAGAGACTGTGGTGTTAGATTTTTTAGGTTAAATTTTTGAGTGTTTCAACGTTTTTATTAGTTTCTTAAACTTATTTTTGTAGTTTTTTAATTAGTAATGTATTATTTTTTATTTTTTATTATAAGTTATTATAAATTTTATTTCTAAATCATTAATACTATTATGCAAATTATATAATATTATAAAAATCGTAAAAATATATATCACACAAAATGTTATAATAATAAAGTTACAAACTTATTTTACTATTAGCGGGTAAAATTTTAATTTTAAAAATGTAAAATATTATATTCGTTAGTTGAATCTAATAAACATATAACACAAATATGAGAATTAAAATATGAAAGGTAATATAAATTACATTTTCAATAGGAATAAAATTCAGATATTTGTATTTAATTTTTGACTTGTATTAATAGCTAACAATGTAAACATTTAAAAGCACTAATTACAATTTTAAGATAATAAGCAGAAAAATTAATTGCATTTAATTACTAACAAATAAATGATTTATATACTTCTGTTAATTAGGGTAAATAGACAGAAACATATAAATGAAAAAATATAACTCATTTTTTGTAAACTAAAAAAAAAAAACAACAACACAAAGTCCATATTTTGAGAAATAAAAAAAAATTCAAGCAGCACCATCAGTCATTTAGATTACACATATATCTTATTTTCATCTTCCATTATCAACTGCAAAAAAAACAAATAAAAATAAGTGTAAATATTAATTCATTTACTAATAAACTTAAACAAGTGACGTTAAAGTCAAAGCAATTTAAAAAACGAATCTTCATTCTGGTTAGAGTTGAGCCGCTGGTTGTTGTAAAGGAAATGCATAGTGTCATAATATATCCTAAAGTGAATTCTATTTAGAAAAAATAATATACCATTTGATCCATGATCTTGAGAGTGATTCGCTTAGTGGATTTTTCTTCGAGAGACAGAGACCTATTCTCCACACACGAATGCGCATTTGTAACCGAATAGCTCATCTTTACTATTGTTAGTTATCAAAAATCTCTTATAAGAAATTGTTATATA
>OVBE01002410.1:0-30814 GCA_900406425.1 Iberis pinnata
GAATTGATAGTGTAGGGAAAACCATTCTCTCACATCTCTTAAAAATTCTTACTATCACTTTGTTTCCATCAGGTACATGATATTCGAGAGATGCTTCTTGCTTATCTCCTTTAGATGTCGAACTGCGAGGTCATTACCCAAGCCTCTGCAGTTCCAACTNATTTGGTGGCTCAGGGCCCACCGCACCTCTAGTTGTGTTTTGAACAATTACTGCTTCAGTCAGTTTAACTTTATCATGAGTCTGTTCAGGAGTCTGAATGCTTGAACTTCCTAACTCATGTAATTTGCGTTTCTTTGTTGTAGCACTTGTTATGGCCTTCATGTTGTCACTGTAAAAAAGGTCAGATGTTGGTTCCATATCCCATTCATCTGAAAACATAGTTCTCATAGCCCCCTGATCCATTGTTTCAGCTAACTCCACATAACCTTGGGGCAATTGCTGATTAAGTCCCACCTCATTGTGAATATCATCCATCATTGCCAGGACTTGTGCTTCTGCCTCCTCATGTACATTTGCCTGTTCTGCATGATCTTCTTCAGAATCAATTTCTTCAATTATGATCCCCCATGGCCATGTGGAACCGGGACATCATCATCACCACTGTTATCACCATCAGAAGCAGGATGAATTCCTCCATTTTGGATGAGGCAGGCACCAGAATCATGTGTTAGCCTACCACAGGCAACACAAGAGCCTCTCAACCTCTCATACCTAAGAGAAAGGAGAGTGTTTTCTCCTAAGGAAAACTGGAAGTTTTGAACAAACTTTAATGGATCATCCACATTCCAGTTTAGCCTAACCCTTACATACTCCATGCGGTTACCATTAATTGGATCAAAATCAACCTCCAGCAACAGCCCTAAAGCCCTACCAACCACTGTAATGACTTGATGGTTTAGGAATTGAAAGGGGATTCCCCTAATCTGCACCCAGAATAGAATGAACTGCAGATCAAATGGGCCAACCTCTGGAGTCCACCTCACCAACACCAACATCCTGTCTGCAAAAGCCCATGGTCCCCTCCTCATGACATTTTCCATTGATTCTTGTGATGGGAACAAGAATTGAAACCTTCTGTCAGCAATGATGCGTCCATGAACAAGCCCTCCAAGTCCCCAATTCCTCGGCATTGTGGCCACAAAGGCTCTGAGGTTCTGTTTCCTTGGGATTAGTGGTCTACCTATGAGGCTAAACCTATTCTCTTCCATTGCTTCATCCAGCAAGGCCAGAGGGAGTGCAATTGGTGGATCATTGATCCCCAATTCAATTTCTTGGATTGCCCGTCCAAAATTTTCAACCATTAAATTTTTGAAATTTGGAATTTTTTTAAAAAATGATTTGTATGTTTCTAATTTCATAGAGAAAAAAAAGAACAATCATAAAGTAGGAGATTAGAGTTTACTTGCGAGAATTTGGTGAATTTGTAGGCAATTGTGAAACCGTTGCAGAGCAGTTGAAATCCATCACCCCACTTCGACGATCGTGGGATGGAGATAACTGATCGCACCCTATTGAAGTCCCGAGATTTCGCAAGCATACCATCATGATGAGCAAACACCCTAGATTGATTCCAGATGTGTGAAAATTGGGAAAGCCGGTGAGCAGCGGTTGTTGATGTCGGAGTCACCGTGAAAATCGCACAGATAATCGTCATTTTCCTTAATTTTTACTTTTCACTATGGAAAATTATGACTATCAATCGCAATTTCTTCACTAAAGGAAAAAAAACATATTAATCTTATGTGGCGAAATTGCGACGAGCTTGTTATTCTGATGCAAAATTTGAAATAAAAATATTTAAAAGATTTTTTGGATCCACTGCTAAGATATCAAAAAGATTGGTCCGCTTACGTAAGTATATTTTCTATGAGTGAATACCGTATAGAGCATATAGAATAAGACATACGGACAAACAAACAAACAAAAACTAAAAAAGAAGGTTGAACCCTCTGGTAAGTTAAATTCATAAATTATAGGCTATTTGATCTTATGGGATGAAGACAAATATTATTTTTGAATGTGATGTAGTATATTAATGATTGGATTTCAAAATTGTAAGAAGTTAATGTGACATATTCTTATTATGTTTATATATCTAGGTTTAGAAACACATTGTAGTTTTATAGTATTGACTAATTATAAAAGGTCATATTACCTAATTAATTTGTTGAATAGAAAAGTCTTAGTCTCGGTCTCTCTTCTTAAAAACGTTGACCCAAGTCAAAATAAAGACTTGGGTGGTGGCTGCTATCGACTTTTCGCTTGGAGATTCTGGACTCCGTTAATTGTGGTGTAATTATTTTTCTTTCGACAGTTGTCACAGTTTGGATTTTCATAATTATATATGTGAAAAATGTAAGGTCTATATGTGAAGCAATTTAGAAATTCCCATCATCGTCAGGTTATAACTAATTTGTAAGAAAAACTACGTATATTATTTGTTCTCATAATCTCATTCTTAAATAAAACCCGAGCGTGGAATTACTTATGCCCTATTCATTGTACCAGAATCATAAACAGGAGATTTAACGGTAATAATTTTTAAAATAAGCTGAAATAAAAATTATTGATTGCAAAATTAATCATTATTATATTTAATAATTAGAGAAAGAATTTACACTCTTTTAGTTATTTTAAGGACTCACAGCCTATTTTCCCTTCAAAAATATCATATAACACCAGATGCACCCAAACTTAAGATATAGTGTTATTTAATCCGTATAAAAGTTAAATAGTTAGATACCCCTATACAAAATCATATAAACTTAAAAACCCATAATCGATAATTTTGTTTGTTTATCATATAAACCATATATTAAACCCGTAAAAATTATCGTATAACTCAAAAGGTATTTAATGTTAGATTAGATGTTTTGTCGTATCGTTCTTTGATTTCTTTTTGTAAAAGATGTGAAACAATATTCACTTAAGGTATTAAAGAGGAATACGATTTGAAAAACTACCTAATACAACTAGTCTAGTAATTTTTTTTACCGTAAAAATATTTATATATAATTAAGGAATAAGTTAAACAATATTACTAAGGTTTCTTTGCCGAGCGAAATTAGCTAAGCGGTCAACAAAGTGATTTTAATCCCTAGGTACATACACCAAAGAGTGACTGAACATTGATAAGTTTACTAATTAGCATTATATCCCTAACTATTATAGTACCATCCTACACCAACAAATTGAGGCTTGAGAGTCCTTATAGTAGTTTTGCAGGGTGTTGAGCATCTCCTGACAGTCATTATGGACTTTTATGTTGAAGTAGCCAAGGCGTTGAAGGTGACACAATGCTTCTTTTCAGCCACAAGTTTCTGCAAGAAATGGTGAAGAAACAGCAGGCATAGCCGAGAGACCTTGTATAATAACATTCCCCTGCTTTATCAATACCCATCCAATTCTAATGAGAGTCTGATTGGATAGTCATGATGCATCTGTATAAAGATCGAATCTAAAGAAATAATCCACAGGATCTTCTGTAGAAGCATGTTGATGCCTAGGCGGTTTGTGACTAGTAGAAGGTTTGCTACTTTTAGCTTCCATGAACTGATGTTTGTCCCATATAGCTTTATTAGTCACATCTAGAATTCTCCACCTTTTCAAACAATAAGGCATTCTTCATCTTCCAATTTGCCAAAACAAGTAAGAGGCCAAAGTTCCTTTTTCTGCATCATGTAAATCATCTATTAAATTCAGAACTAAAGCAAAATTGTTAACATCATAATTGTTAAAACTTCCTAGTGGAAAGCTCCTAAGTGGATCCAACTGTCATATCTTAAAGAAACATGGCAATTAAAAAACAAGTGATATATTGTTTCTTCACTTCACAGTCACCACACAAAGAGCAAGTGAGGTCTCCTGTAACACCTAGTTTTGTTAACTCCACTCCACCTGTTAAAACTGAATGCATAAGTCTCCACAATAAATATTTGATTTTTGGTTGAATGGGTTGTCTCCAAATGAGCTTAGCTAGTTGTGATATTTTAGATAGCAGATGTGGTTGGTCTGATGTTGCCTAGGCCATATGGTAACCAGATTTAATTGAATAAGCGCCTGAAGAAGTATACTTCCAAACAGGAACATCAACTAAACCAAACATAAAGGGTTGAATTGAGTAAAGCAAATGAGCATAAGAGTTTGTAAGATAGGCATGTCTACGTAAAGGACACCAATGACAACCAGTGGAAGCAAGTAATTTATCCACAGTAGCATGCCCATCAACCATCTGATTCCATCTCACAGTAGGTCTATAACAAGTCCATGATAAATTCTAATGTCTTTACCATTTCCTACATTCCAATATACACCTTGCTTTAGTAGATTGAGGCTGGTAAATATACTTCTCCAAGCATATAGGGACCAGATACAAGAGAAGCATGAAAAAAACGTGTCTTAGAATAATACTTAGCTTCGAAGACAGAAGCCAATATGGAAGATGGCATTGACAAACGCCTCCATCCCTACTTCGCAACCACTAGGATACAAAATTTGAAGTCCCGAAATCTTAGTTCACCCCTTACTTTAGACAGAGAAGCCTTAGCCGAAGAGATCCAATTTATTTTCTTGTTACCCACTGAAGAACTCCACCAAAAGTTACGCATCAGACTAGTGAGTTTTTTTATAAGACTTTGTGGTAATAGAAAACACGACATGGTGTAAACTGAAAAAGCTGTGGTGACTACCTTAAGCAATGTTTTTTTCCTTCTACCTAATAGCATCTTAGATGACCAATTCTTAATTTTCTGCTTGACCCTCTATAATAGGTATGCAAATGTATATGTTTTACTTCTTCCCACAGACCTAGGCAAGCCTAAAAAGGCCCCAACCTACCAACTTTTTGAATACCAATAAGTTGTTACATTAATTGGCATTGAGTGTGAGGACTAGGCCTGAGCATATTATCTGAATCTGAAAACCAAACCTAACCCAAAAAACCCGATCCGAAACGAGTTCGTATATGTGGAAATACTCAATCAGATGTAGGAGTCATAATACTTCGGTTTTCGGGTCTGATCGGAAATCTGATATCTAAAGTAAACCCGAATAGACCCAATGGTTTTATAACATCATTAATATGTATATGAATATTTGGTAACTTAATATACGATTACAAAGACTCAGTATCTACCGCATTGCAGTTCTTCCATATGAAGCTTCGGTGTCGTCTCCTCCATCAGAGGTAATTGATTTGTCTAACTCGATTGTGCACTAACCATACTTTTCATATCTTTTCCCCCCAAACCCCTTTACTAGACCATTCTACTTTCTTATTTTCTTTTCTTTTCCTCTCCTAAAGCTCATAACCATACCTTTTCTACCAAACTCATTCCATAAAAGACCTGACACTTAGTAATAAATTCATGGTTTAAAAGAAGGCAAGGTTCAAGGGTGGAGAGTCTACCTGGATTAACAAGAGTGGTGAAATGGTAGAAGATAACTTAAATATGTATATACTATCCATGAGTACAAATCCAACATACAAACATGATAATTAAACGTCAATTTTAGGTTCTAATAAACAGAGGCAAACTTCATATCACAACATACTTCAGAAAAAAAAAGATCATGAAATTTCACATCCCAAGTATGGTGCATCTTACTTCAGACCAAATCAGGATGCATTAGACAACTAATAACTTGGGCATTGATACTATATAATAAAATAGAATCGTTGAAAGCTTACTATCGTCCTAGTTTCCTATGAAGATGCAGATGACAAACTAATAATTCTATCATCCTAAATGCAGCTACATGAACACTCTATTTTTTATTTTTTTGAAAAGATTTGCGAAAAAATTTCAGATTTTTATGGTTTTCTATGCCATAGATGATATGCATGATTTGGAGATTAAGAAACAAACATAAAACTTCATTAGATAGCTCCCAAACGTTCCCCTAAACCTGAATTACACAGTCTCTTTTGTAATCCAAAATTTTCAGGAGTGTTTAGGAGGATGATAGAAAATAAAAGTAGAAAACACACTTATAAATAGATTAAAACAGAAATCAGAAACAAATGCAAATCGAACAGATTATACAATGGTCAGGTGGATGGAGATGGACCTTAGTTACCCCCAGTTTGGGAGTTAGATAAATCCTCGTCCAGGGAGAGGGTTGAAAGGTTGTCAGAACAGGATTCCAGGGTTGTCATTTCTGAAATGATTTCCCTTGAATTGGAGGTGTCGTGGTTGAAGGATAAATTCGCACGCCTTTTAAAAGTGGTTCGCCGGCTATTTGGGAGGAGGAAGACTGTTTTTGTATTGTTCGATGCTCTGAACTGGTAGCAAAATTGATTACCAATCTCCCCTACTATGAACTGAATCTCAATTAGGTAATCAATATCTACCAACCTCCGTATCCAAACATTTCGACTAGGTTATCCTATGTTGCGAAGAAAAATTGGCGCTATCCACCCTCCGATTCTTAATTGAGGTGACGTCCTTGCTCTTTTGATCCAGCCAAGGTCTTTAAACTTCAATAGCTATTGCAAGAATAACTTCAGGGGGCAGGGTCTTGCTTCATTGATGTTAGGAAATAAGGTCTCGTCCTGCAGTGTGTTGTGGACATGTTGGTAGATGCCCAGCCGCAAAAAATCCATCTCCTCCGCTAAGATATTGTTAGTATCTTGTCAAGAGAAGAACGAGTTGGCGATGATTTGGTGGACATATCTAATGGTCGGGTGACGGATGCATGCGCTCTTGGTCCTACCTGCCAGGAATTTCTTGGATCCTATTACATCCCAAATAAGCTCTATCTCTTTTGGAACATTCTCAAATGTGTCTGTTGAAACTTCATGCATTTAAAACCGTAAATAGTGTCCAATTGAAGGAAACTAAATATCTCATGGTTGCCATTCAATTGCTTGAAGGTTATGAAACCTCCCCCATTTTGATCACCTTCTCACCCCTCAGAGTAGAATACTTCTAAATAGGCTAAGAACATGCATGTTTGTTGCCGACGAGCATTATGTTCCATTCCAAGCATACTTGATATCCCCATGTACCCCAATATGTCTTTGACCTGCTCGAGGATGCCAAGGTTTCTGAATCTGGGAATATTGACTCTGCAAAGTCGACTTGCATCAGCATCCTGTATATCTCCTCAACTGAAGGTTCACTCGAACTGTCGGGCGTTCCTCTGTTTGACATGGTGATTTCTGTAAAAAAAAAAATAGAGTCGTTAAGTTGTGTTATGTGAAAACACAATTTGAAGGACTCTATCAAAGTTAAAACCTAGAATCATGCATAGTCAAAATCGATGTTTTAAACCCTCGGAGCACACTTTCAAAAGTTGAGGAACCAAAACTTCCAGAAAAAGATCCAAAACCAAAACTGAGTTTCAATAAATTTAGGATCAATTTCTCATGAGTTTAAGAGTTAAAAACTGAAGTTGATGATTCTTGAAATCCGTTGAATCTTGAGACCTCATGTAAATCGATCGAAGCAACAAAGAAGGTGATTGAGAAAGAGTAATGTTTGTATGAAAGTAATGTCCGTGGCTCGGCAAAAATTTACCCCTTGCTCGATCATAACTGAAACATGGCTCGATCACCGTGTTTCCAAGCTATGGCCTCAAAGTACCTAAAACACCAAAACCAAAATAAAAACTTAAGTGCATCAAAAGAAAGATTAAACATAAACTTGAAAATTTTATATGTACAATTATAAACATGGGATTTCCTCCCTGAGACGGTTTCCCAAGGAGAACCGAGGTCCCTTCTGAAATGACTCTGTCAGCCAGATAAGGTTTGATTCTTTGCCCGTTCACTATAAACTCTTCTTCAGACTTTGCAATAAAGGTGACTGCACCATATGGCAGAACTTCTTTGACTGAAAATGGTCCAGACCATCTTGATTGAGCTTTCCTAAGAACAACTTGAGCCTTGAGTTGAATAGAAGCACTTGGTCACCAGCCTTGAACTCTTTGACTTAAATCTTTTTATCATGAAACGCCTTGGTCCTTTCTTTGTATATTTTGGAACTCTCATAAGCGTTGAGCCTTATTTCTTCGAGTTCATGCAGGTCTATCTCTCTCTTTTCAGTTTTCTTGAGATCAAAATTTAGGAGTTTAGTCGCCCAAAGTGATTTATACTTGACTTCAACTGGTGGATGGCATGCTTTCCCGTAAAGGAGTTGGAAAGGTGTTCGTCCAATTGGGGGTTTTAAAAGTCGTCCTATATGACCAGAGTAGATCATCCAGCTTTGTTGATTAATCTCTTCTTGAGGTTCCAACAACCTTAGCTAAAATGGCCTTGTCTGCCTGTTTGAGACTTCTACTTGTCCACTCGTTTGGGGATGATAAGGTTTTGCTACCTTGTGTTTCACTCCATATTTCTTCAACATGTTTTTAAGAACCTTATTTATGAAGTGGGAGCCACCATAGATGATTACTACCCTAGGAAACCCAAATCTTGGGGGAAATCACACTATTGAACAGCTTCAGAACTATCTTCGTGTTGTTAGTAGGAAAAGCAACTGCGTCCACCCATTTTGAGACATAGTCGACAACTACCAAAATGTAGTTGTTTCCAAAAGATGGGGGATTGAATGGTCCTATAAAATAAATGCCCCAAACATCGAACACTTCAACTTGCAAGATTGGGTTCTGAGGCATCTCATTTCTTCTACCAGTGTTTCCAGCTCTTTGACAAGGGTCACACTTGGATATGAAACCATGTACGTACTTAAACATGGTTGGCCACCATAGACCAGCCTGCATGATCTTCTGAACAGTCTTGAATGTTGCAAAGTGTCCTCCATAGGAAGAACCATGATAATGTTCCAAAACTTCCTTAACCTCATCTTCAGCTATGCACCTTCTGAATAACCTATCTAGACCTTTCTTGTAAAAAAAGGGTCATCCTAATAGTAATGATTTACATCACTCAAGAACTTCTTCTTTTTATAATCATAGAAGTCTTCAAGAATTACTCCACATACATTGAAGTTAACTAAGTATGTATACCACAATGTTGCTTTTGTGGTTACCGCTTCAGCTTCTACAAAGGCACAGGTGTGAATTACCATTCGTTGTTCCTTTAGCATTGAGTCGTCAATCAGAATTGACTCATCAATTCGCATCTTCGAAAAATGGTCTGCTATCCCATTTTCAATTCCTTTATTGTCCACTATTTCCATGTAAAACTCTTATAGTAAGAGAATCCACCTCAACAGTCTTGGTTTAGTGTCCTTCTTTGCATATATATACCTCAGCGTTGCATGATCAATGTAGACTATAACCTTTGAACCAACCAAGTAGCTTCTGAATTTCTCAAATGTGAAGACAATTGCTAGAAACTCCTTCTCTGTTGTAGCGTATTTTTCTTGAGCATCGTCCATGGTTCTACTGGCGTAGTAGATTACGTGCACCTTCTTATCTATTTTATGCCTGAAAATTGCTCCAAATGCGTAGTCAGACGCATCACACATGATCTCAAATGGGTAATCATAGTTTGGAGCTTGTACTATTGGGGCAGATACCAAAGCCTCCTTGATGTGGTGGAAGGATTTCAGACATTCAGAGTCAAAATCAAACTCAGTTTCTTTGCACAACAGCCTTGTCATAGGCTTTGCTATCTTTGAAAAGTCCTTGTTAAATCTTCTATAAAACCCTGCATGCCCCAGAAAACTCCTCACCTCCTTCACCGTCCTTGGTGGTTGTAGTTGCATCATGACATCAATATTTTCCTTGTCTACTTCTATCCCTTTTTCATAGATTTTGTGACCCAATACAATTACTTCCCTCACCATGAAGTGACACTTTTCCCAGTTTAGAACCAAGCTTATTTCTTCGCACCTGGTGAGTACCTTGTACAAATTAAACAAACAAGAGGAGAAAGAAGAGTCGTACACGGAGAAATCATCCATGAACACCTCTACTATCTCCTCGATTAAATCTGTAAAGATTAAAGTCATGCACCTTTGAAAGGTGGCAGATGCATTGCAAAGGCTAAACGGCATCTTTCTATATGCAAAAGTACCGTAAGGGCATGTGAAAGTGGTTTTTTCCTTATTTTGAGGGTGGATAGGGATTTGGAAAAATACACTATAACCATCAAGAAAACAGTAGTAAGGGTGGTTCGCTAGGCGTTCTAACATTTGGTCAATGAAGGGTAATGAGAAATGATCTTTTTTAGATGCAGCATTCAACTTCCTATAATCAATGCACATTCTATGACCAGTGATTGTTCGAGTTGGTATTAGTTCATCCTTATCGTTTTTATCATAGTAATTCCTCCCTTTTTAGGGACACAATGAACTGGTGATATCCAAGTACTATCTGAGATAGGGTAGATAACACCAGTATATAACAACTTAAGGGTTTCCTTTTTTACCACTTTTTCAAATTAGAATTTAGCCTTCTTTGGGGTTCAAACTAGAGTAGGATTCATTTTCATGATTGATTCTATGAGTGCACAAATTATGTGATATTCCTTTAATGTCATCCAATGAATAACCTATAGCTCTCCTAAACTTCCTCAATTCAGTCAGCAGCAAATTTAACTCATCATCACTAAGTTCATCATTTACTATGACAGGATATATGGAGTTAGGTCCAAGAAAAGCATACCTTAGCCCCTTGGGACGCGGTTTCGGTTCTACAGATGGTGCCTTGAGTTCAGAACAGTCCTCAGATGTTGCAGAATTTGTTTATTTCTGCTTGATTTCAACCTTTTCAGCAACTCAGAACACATGACTTTCTGAACCCTGAATGCCTTCAAATGGTTCTTCAGGCTTCAATGGTCCATGTGAGTCCAATATCATCTTGTACCATAAAGATAAATTGTGTAGATACCCTTTATCCCCATTCTTGGTCAATGCGGTTCTCAAATGATCTTCCTCATTAATCTCTTCAAACAGTTCATCATCAAGTTGATCTATCTCTTATATGTAGAAAATCTCCCCGTCTCCAGTTGGTTTCTTCATCACTTCCTGAATATCTAATGTCATCTTCAAATCCTTACTCATATTCAGCTGAACGTGAATAACAGCTCCAGTAGTTGCTAAAATTGGTCTACCCAGAATAAGGGGATCTCTAAGTTCCTTACTCATATCTAAAACCACAAAATCAGTTCGGATCTTAGCTACTCCAACCTTCATATGTAGGTCTTCAAGAACTCCATGTGGAATTCTTACTGATCGATCTCCAAGTACCAAAGAGATATTATAGGACTTGAAATTGCTGAAGCCTAACTTTGTAGCATCTGATAGAGGCATAAGATTGATCGAGGCTTCTAAATCGCACAGGCACTTGTCAAAAGACAAAGAACCTCTTGAAGAAGATAAAGTAAATGATCATTGATGAGATAACTTCTTTGGGATTGAAGTCCTTGTGATGATAACACGGAACTCTTCACTTAGAACTACCATTCCTTGAATTTCTTTTCCTCACTTGGTGATAGCATCCTTCAGGAATTTCTTGTATGGAGGCATCAAAGTGATTTCATCAAGAAATGACACCTTAATTTCAGTGTCTTTCATGTACTTCTCAAAAATCCTTTGTATTTCACCATGATTTCCTTCTTGAATCTGGAGGGAAACGGTAATCTCGCAACGTATGGTGGTGGCATGAAGGGTGTATCTTTCTTCTGCGTTGCAAATGGTTGTTTAGCTGGACTTGGCTTGATAACAACAACTGATGGTGGTGGTGATAGCTTCTAAGAATCAGTCTTTTCAGGTTCTTCATCTTCAACTTCATTTAAACACAATTCCTCCCCAGCCTAGTCAGCACTGTCCTCAGTGTTAAGAACAGCTTGGCGTGGTGGTAACTCTTTCCCACTCCGTAAGGTGATGGCGTTAACATGAGCAAAATCCTTGGTGTTTTGAATAGACTTCCCTGGGAGTTGAGTTGTTGGCTTGGGTGCAGAAGAGGAAGCACCCATACTCTTCAGATACTTGACCTTAGAGTTCAAAGCGTCAAACTTCTGATGGAGGTCATTGTATGAGCAGTCAATATGCGTCTTCAATTCAGCAAGTTTCTTTGAAGTTTCACTAGCGTTGTTAGTTTGACCCTGAAGAAGTTATCGTAACATCGCCTCAATGTTGGAAGGTTGAGCTTGGGGTTGGTTAGAGGTGAAACCAGGAGGTGCACTAGCCTGTTGCTGCTGATGATGTTGATGTTGCTGAAAACCACTATGTTGTTGTTGATTAGGAAAGAAACCACGATTCTGAGCATAAGTGATGAATGGTTGTATATTCTTATGTGGTTGCGGTGGATAAACTTGATCCTGAGGGTTGGCTACGTTGTTGCTACGGTAGGAAAGACCAGGGTTGTTGGAGTAGTTGATGAAACATTTGCATAGCCACCATGATTCTGCACACATCTAATCTCCTCCTGTTTGTTAGTCTCCCCAGCCTGAATCTAAACATGTTCTTCATCGCTTATGAAGTGAATCTGGTGTTGTTTCCCAAGAAGTAACATGCCCAACTTATCATTTAAGGCCTTGATATCCTTACGGGTCTTATCATCCGTTTCAGAGCCACTACAAGGTGTGCGATCATAATCTTTATGCCCTCTGATTGAGCGAGATTCTGCACAAGTTCCCAACCATCATCAACACTCTTGTTCAAGATATCACCGTTACTTGCAGTGGCAAGCAACATCTGTATCTTTGGTAGAGCATCGCGATAAAGAATGCTAAGGAGGGATGCTTTGCTGAAACCATGATAAGGACACTACAGAGTGTAATTCTTGAATCACTCCTAGGCTTTAGAGAATGTTTCAGTGTTTTGCTGTGCGAAACCAGATATATCATTCCTCAACCGTGCAGTACGAGAGGTGGAGAAGAATTTGGCAAGAAAAGCCTTCTTGCAAACATCGCACGTAGTGATTGAGTTCCTAGGAAGAGACTTATCCCACTAATGAGCCTTTTCCCCCAAAGAAAATGGAAAGAAACGCAGCTTAAATGTTTCCTCACTCACACCGTTGATCTTGGTGAGACTGCAGAATCGGTCAAACTCCTCCAGGTAGTCTAGTGGATCCTCCATTGGCAAACTATGGAATTGATTCCCCTGTACCATAGCTATCAAGTTGTGCTTGATATTGAAATTGTTGTTCTGTACAGCAAGAGGGTTGATTCCATGACGCTGTGTGTGAGTGTTCGGGTTGTCACCAGCACCAATAGTGTACTAGTTGTCGCGGTTAAGATTGTCCTCCATTTGCAAATCCAACCTTCTTAAATGTTTCAAGCGTTCTTGTTCACGTCTTACGCGAGAGTTTTCTCTTTCAAGAGCACGAATATCGTCAATGAGTGGAATTAAGTCAGTTGGTCCTCTACGTCTCAGGTTCATACACAGTTATGCAAGCACCTGAAAACAAAGGAAACAAAGTGAGTATGTATGTATAAAAGGAACTCGATCTCAATAAATCTAAAATCCAGAATGTAACAAACAAACACCCAATTGGAAACGATGCCAAAATGATAACATGTTTTTTTATGTGTCAGATCAATTCCCTATCCACATTATCATGACATTGTAGTATATATAGGTGTCAATCCAAATGGGTGTTATACTAAGCACTATATATGCAATTGGAACTACTAATTCAAGCCAAATAAAAAGATGGGTTTTTATCTAACAAGTCCTAAACAAATCAAACATGCATGAAGTAAAACATGTAATGAAAGCAAGCATGCACAAACAGAAGCTAAAGATAGACATCAAGTGAAACGAAAGCAGAAGAGGAAAACTGGGTAGAATGTAATCAAATAGGAACTAGTTCCTAAGAATGGGGGTAATTGACCAAAGATCCTTCCTGAACTACCTAAATACCTAACATACCTCAGACAATGAGCTAATACCTAGACAGCATATTCATATGTAACCAAGTTCAATCTATTGATAAATGGTTTCAACCTAAGCAATCACCAGACCTAACTCTCGTTAACGGTACACTACCTAGCAGACATGAGGAACCAATCTACTAAAGCCAATAAGCACCCTAAAAATCTAATCTCTTAGGCTAGGTATGCCAATCTCTGAAATCACCATGTTCAGACATTTCATTAAACACCTCCTGGGTGCTGAAATGCCTAATATCATATTTCAGTTGATTAGAATGAAACAAGCATGAAGAGTAGTGAAACAGAAGGGGTCTACTAGCAATCAAACTTAGGAATCTAGGAAGAACAGGAAATCAACACCAGTCTACCCCATCCTCAAGAACCTAGGGTAAATACTCACTACGCATGTTGTGTATGAATCAGAGAAACAAGAAAGCATAACTACTAAGCAAGACATTAGGATCAAGAGTCAAACTAGGAAGAACAACAAGAACATAAAGTCGGGAAAACATATGAAGATGACGATGACGATGAACAAAACGATGAACAAAACGAAAAACCAAAGATGTAGAAAATGAAGATGAAGAACAGCAAGAACACCGACCCAAAAAACAGAGGTCTAATAAAACAGTAACAAAACTCATAAATAATGATCAACACAAAAACGAGTTTAAAGGCATAAAACAGTAGATCAGTATGCACTAGATAGTTCACAACCTAAATCTAAGCATGAAAATGAAGAAATCGAAGGCTAAACATAAACTTAATTAAAAATATGGGTTTGAACATCAAGAACAACAAAGCTAAACAGAGAGAAAAATAAACCTAAGACAAAACCCAAAAATGGAAAAAATAAATCTTAGTGCGAAATGGAGGCGTTTTAGGGCTTATATAGTGTTTCAGAAATATCCCTAAAAATGCAAAAAGACAGAAGCCTAAAAATCTTAATGGTTCTACTTAACCCAAAACTGGGTCATCTTGGTTTGGGTTGTCAGTTCAGAACGAAGCTTTGGGATCGAAGCGTGGTAAAACAAGAGTGAAGCAGCTCGGGTGGAACCATGGGACTTAGCCCATGATCGAGCCAAGTGATCGAGGCATGTAACACGCTGGCTCGATGGTAGATCAAGACACGCCATCAAGGCGGCCAAGTGGTTGAGGCGCAGCTTGGAGACATGGAAGATTGGTCAGGATCGAGCTGACTAGCTTGGTGGTCGAGGCGCAGCTTAGAGACGTGGAAGATTGGCCGGGATCGAGCCGGCTAGCTTCGTGGTCAAGGCCGAGAGGAGCTCAAGATGAGGAAGTTGATCGAAGTCGAGCCAGAATCGTGTTGGCACGAGGCCGAGAGAAGATTGATCCCGTGATCAAGTTGAGTAAGCACGAGCTCAAGCCCGTGATCGAGTCGGGTCGTTGGCTTGATCGAGGTGACCTATTTGAGGTCGAGCCGACGATCAAGACAGGCATGTTGGCTTGATCCAACTTGGTTTTTTCGAGCTTGACTCTTTTTTTCCCTTCTCCAAGATTGCACTTATGTTCTGAAAACTCCTGAAAATCCTGAAAAATCTCCAAAAAACGTATTTATCAAATGCTAACACAAAAATTCCTAAAAATGCAAAATTACTAAGAATGTTCTAAAAATGCAAATTGTTGACATCTAAATGATCCCAAAATGATGGTAAAATGCAGAGACATCATAAAGTCCCCAATTTTCCGTACCTAATCTTCCCAGGGTGAGCAATTTATCAAGATCCTAAGTTCCTTTCGAGAGCATCTTGATTTGATTTAGTAGTTCACTGAGCTGGTGTTGTAAAATTTTGGTCCTCTCTTTCTCGTCGATTAGTTCAGTCCTCAGAATGGCTAATATTGTTGTTTAAGTCTGATTTTCTTCTATTAACACAGCATTATGGTGTTTGTAGGCTACCGGGATGATGCACAACTCTTCATTCTCCTTAACAAGAGGTTCTTAATTATCAGATTCAATGTCTGAGTTCTCTTCGATAATCCCAACATATGCGACCAGATTTAACATCTCTTCCTCACTGTCTTATTCTGAGTCTATGTCATCACTCTCATCATCTTGACTTACAAATATTTTTCTTTACGCTTCTGTAGATTCACACACTCGGATTTCAAATGACCAAAGCCTTTGCACTCATAACATTTGATAGTCTCCTTCTTCTTGAGATTTGGACTATCCGTCTTGTAGTTTCCATAACCTTTGCACTCATGACACTAAACATCACTCCTATGATAATATATGTCTAATTCACCTCTTGATTCAAGTTTATTTTGAGTCACAATGTCACGTTGTTGTCCTCGATTAAGTTTCTTGAAGTACTTATTCATAATGAGACCCACAACATCTTCAAGAGACTCTAATGTTTGTGATTCAGATGTTGAGAATGCCACTCTTTATTTCTTCTTATGTTCTTCATGTTTGATTTCCAATTCACGAGCTTGCATCATACCCACAACTTGCTCAAATGACATTTCATATGAATTATTAGCAATCTAAAGTGCAGACTTGTGTGACGGGTACTGGCTGGGGAGATAGCTCATAAATTTCTTTACTAATTTTTTGTCTGTATATGATTTGCCTGGAACACCTGACGCAATGGCAATGGAGGACAGCTTACCACTAAACTCTTCAACACTCTCAAATTCTCCCATCTTAATCCTTTCGAACTCAGATGCCAACAGATCAACCCTTATGCGTCTCACATCATTGGTACCTTCATATGTTGCTTGAAGTATGCCCCACACTTGTTTTGCAGTTTTGCACCCTTGCACATGTTTGAACTGATCATTGGTAAGTGAGCACCAAATGGTTGAGAGAGCCTTGGAGTTGTATTTAGACTTTAGTTTTTCTGAGTCAGTCCATTCACTTGATTCTTGGTCAACCCATTCACCTGCTTCATTCTTCTTCCTTGGTGTTGTTCAACTGTATGTCACAACTGTCCATGCTTCTTCATCCATCCCTTTGAGAAGTTCACGGATTTGAACTTTCCACCATCCGAAGTTGTCAGGATCGAACAACACAGAGCAGGTCATAGGTAATTGTGTGTTCTCCATTTTCCGTCACAGGATTTCACTTGTTTGTGAAAGATTACTTATCCTTCCTCATATGCATATTCTGATACCAATTGAAAGATTGGAAGAACACATAAATCAACACAAAACCAAAACTTTATTCCCAACGGTTTTCAAAACCGATTACAAGTATTAATTTTTAATTTAAACAGCTATTCGACAATACACTTATCTTGTTTTGAAAATCTAACCCACACACACTGTTCTTTCTCACAATATCTCACAATCTCTTGAACAGCTCTCAAACCCTAGCCCTTGAACCCAAGACTTGTGTAGCTCGAAAGTGTTGATCTTTTTTTCCACTTTCGAGCTCCTTAAATAATATGCTAACCCTAGCACACTCTTTCCATATTCTTGAATGTTTCCTGTTTCTTTATTCCAATACTTCTATTTCCTGGTTGTTCCTCAACTTTCCATACTTGAATATCGTAAGTTGTCATTCCCGCCTTCTTTCCACACAACTTCATTTTAGTATTTGTTGCTCCTAACTTCTTTTTGCCTTACATGCATAACTGGTTTTCAATATAACTAGAGTTATATTTTCATGAGTCTTTTTTTTACGTTGTTGGTTTTTTTGAGTTTGTGAAGAAGACTTGATGGCGTGGAGAAGAATAATACTTAAATGACGTGAAAAAGACTTAATGACGTGGAAGTTAATGAAATATCTTTATGAAAAGAAATATATAGAGATATTGGCGATGCAAAGAAAAAGAGAATTTAACTAATATTTTGTTGGAAAATATATTAGTTAAAGATATGGAAGATAATCTTGGGAAGAGAAGATTTTCTAAGATTATGTTAGTTGGTGTTTAAAGACTCAAAGAGAAACAAACAAGGGTTTTAGGCATTCAACCTAGAAAAAAAAAGAAAAAAACCAGAGACTTGTTTTCTCAAAAGAAAAAGGAGAAGTTCAAGGTCTAGAGTTTAGGGTTCATTGGTGAGTGAACAAAGAGTGCATCACAACTATTGTTGTGAAGGGAATTTGGTAGATTAGGAATTGGTCAGTCTCAAATCCAAGTGTGGATGTTGAATAAATATGATTAAACAGCTTTGTAAAAGTGTTTAAATGATTCCTAACAATACTTTGTGTTTTTGATAACTTTCTGTCTATCCGTTCAGTGTCGTATATGTGTTTCAGTCACTACAATTGGTATCAGAGCGGGTCAATCTAATCAGGTTGAGATCTTGGAGAAGACATGGATACATCAAGGGATTTTATTGTTGTTCAAAAAAACATCATGTTGGATGAAGGTAATTTTGGGCACTGAAAATCTCGAATGAGACATATTCTTCGAGGAATTCATGAAGATGCATGGACTGATGTAGTTAATGGCTAAAAAGAGCCAACTATTCTGGATAAAGATCAAAAGGAAATCCCTAAGCCAAGTGACCAGTGGACAGAAGCAGAAAAGAGAGCATCTATGTAAAACTCAAAGGCGTTGACAAACATCTTCACAACTGTAGATCTGGATCAATTCAAAATCAAACAAGGTTGTGAATCTGCAAAAGAAACTTGAGACACATTGATCAACCATTTTGAGGGTGACGCGAGTGTCAAACGCATTCGAATTGACCATCTGGCCTCTAAATTTGAAAATTTCAAGATGGGACAAGATGAATCTGTTACAAGCTTCATCACCAAGCTCAGTACCCTTGCAAATTAAGCATATGTACTCGGAAAAAGATACAAGGAAAAGAAACTTGTGAAGAAGCTCTTAAGGTGTCTTCCCGAACGATTTGCAGCTCACAAAGCCGTTTTGAAGATGGCCATGAATACTGATGATATTAAATTTGTTAAACTGGTTGGGATGCTTAAAGCAAAGGAGTTGGATGATCCAAAAGAACCAAGTACTAAGCATAAGGGAATTGCTTTCACCGCAAATCAGGAGGATGACCGAATTCATAGAATGGAAGAAAGCATGAGCTTCTTAACAAGAAATTTCAACAAGATGCTTAAAAAGATTGCAAAAGGTAAATCTCATACCTTTAGAGGACAACCAACCGGGGGAGATCATGGATCTAAAGTTGAAGAAAAGTCAACTAAGAAAATGGATCTTCAATGTCATGAATGCCAAGGGTATGGACATTTTAAAAGTGATTGTCCTCTAAGTAAACGGAAAAGTCTGAAGTATATTGAGTGCAAGGGTATAGGACATACTAGAGCATAATGTCCAACCATCTTGAAAGAGAAAGAGAAATCATTGTTATATTCTAGTGATACTGATTCTAATAATGATGATTCAGATGAAGAATCATTGCTAAATTTTGTTGCTTTAACTTCTCTAGAAANGTATATTGAGTGCAAGGGTATAGGACATACTAGAGCATAATGTCCAACCATCTTGAAAGAGAAAGAGAAATCATTGTTATATTCTAGTGATACTGATTCTAATAATGATGATTCAGATGAAGAATCATTGCTAAATTTTGTTGCTTTAACTTCTCTAGAAAATCGTAATAGTGTGTCAGACACTTAGTCGGACACTGACATAGATTCTGAAGGAGAAGGTGAAATAGATACTAGAGATGAATATCGAATATTGTTCAATAACAGGGTCAATCTAAGCAGGGAAAATCTACAACTTGCCAAAGACAAAGCGATGTTGAAAGCACAAGTGAATATTCTAAAGATGGAGCATAGACGTCAGAATACTACAAGTGAATCAGATTCTTCACTAGACACAATCCAGCATGAGTTAAAAGCTCAAATCGAAAAGAATGTTGAACTTGAAGAAACCATCAAACAAATGGATGCATGGGAAAATGAGGAAAGGAAAAAGACTCAGTCTTTGGAATTTGAGCTAAGAGAGAATCATAAGAAAATAAGAATGCTCAACAGTGGTACAAAACATTTGGATAAAATCTTAAGTGTAGGACAACCTCCAAAAGTGAATTGGAGTCTTGGGTATCAAGGCAAATCCAACATCGATCACATGACCCTCGAGGGGTTAAGTGAGTTTGTATCAGGAGGATTACTTACTCCAGAAACTGAATCCAATGATGGTGGTAAGATCTCTGCAAACCAAAGAGACTCTCTGAAAGCTGAAATGTCCTTGAAAACAATAGATGGACAAATCATACTCAAAAAGAAGAACAAAAAGTTGTATAATCATGTTGATACCCAACTTTGTAGCAGCAGAGAAAGTGCATCACCAAGCTGAAAAGAGAAACCTCACACAACAGAGGGCATACATGTAGACAAGTCATAAAGGTCATCTTCATCAACAACGCAACCAACCAAACGAGAAGTGTAGGACAAGTGTGAAACGCACTCAGTGTCGTAACAAGAAAAGCAAATTGAAGCATCATGTCTATCAAGCATGAAAATTAAGAGCTGTATATCCAGAACCAAGGAGATTTGGATATTTCTGGGTTGCAACACGTACAAACCAAGTAGCAAAAGAAGATAAACCTCAGAGTTCAATCTCAAAGAAAGAGATAACTCAAACCAAAGAAGAAAAAGGAAATCTAGTATGTAACTTTGCGTTTTCGGAAATCATTCAAGAAGCAAGAGATGAATTGCATGACAGCTGTTGCTCACGTCATATGATGAGAATTCAGGATGCATTTGCAAGAGTATCACACTACGAAGAGGGAGTAACACACTATGTTCGAAACATAACAAATATACAAGAGGAAACTCATGACTCTGAGGAACATGTTGTCAAGGAAGCTCAAGATCAACTTCAAGTCCACATCAATCACTCACTCGATGATGTCATAGGAGATTTACATGAAGGAAAATCAATAAATAAGAATACCTATAGAGAAATCATCGGAAGTCTTCTATATTTGACTGCAAGTAGACCTGACTTGTGCTTTAGTGTCAGATTGTGTGCAAGATATCAAGCTGCACCTAAGGAATCAAATCTCCATGCTGTGAAACGTATCTTTAAATATGTTAAATGAACACTTGATTATGAGATATATTTCACTAATGAAACTAACTCAAACCTTGCAGGATTTTGTGATGCAGATTGGGCTGGATGTCTAGATGATATAAAGAAGACATCAAGAGGTTGTCTCTTTTTAGGAAATAATGTTATCTTATGGCATAGCAAGAAGCAAAATTGTGTATCTTTATCCACTGTCGAAGCAGTGTATATCGCACTTAGAAGCTATTGTACTCAATTAATGAGGATGAAACAAATGCTCACTGGCTATGGTATTAATTCTCACCTCCTACTTGTGAATTGTGATAACATGAGTGCAATAAACATCTCTAAAAGTCCAGTCCAGCATTCACGTACTAAACATGTTGATATAAGGCATCATTTTGTTAGGGGATTAGTAGAGGGAAACTTGTTATCATGGAGCATGTGTCTGCTGAAAACCAACTAGCATATATTTTCGAAAAACCCCTTGATCTTAATTGCTTTCTTCGCTTGCGTAAAGCAATTGGGTTATGTGAATTTCATTAAAAAAATTGTTTTGCTTCAAGGGTGAGGTGAAAGTCATGAACCACAAATCTATGTATTATAGTTTTCATCTTAAAACCTCTCTGTAACAATTCTCTTATATTAGAAAGGAGGTCCTTGTTCATATAGACAAAATTTGTGAGCATCTAGTGTGAAAGAAACTCGATTCATATTATTATGATAAAAAAATTCTAGATTTGAGCTCGATCACTGTCTGAATAGGATAAGTAGTTTTCATGTAGTTACCTAAAAGATCGACACTCATCTCGGATTAGGATGATAAAAACATTTTAGATTTGAGTGTGATCACTGTCAGTATAGATGCATTGCATAATCACACAAATTTTGAAAGCTGATACAAAAAAAAAATTTGTGTGACAGCTACTCGGCTGAGAAATAGCTACACAAATCATAAAAATCAGGCTAAAAATGATGTGTGATTATGTAAGCTACATGGGATCGAAAGAAAAACCTCCAATATAAGTCTATATGTTTAGGGTCTGACGATTATATGCTAAGTGATCTGATGGTGTGACAGCTACTCATCTGAGAAAGAGCTACCCATTAGAGTTACAGGTTGTCAATCTATTAAAGTTTTGATTTGTGGTTCGTACAATTGCCAAATACTTGAGCTCTCTTTCTAAACTCGGTTCTTTGTTAAAAGTGTGTTAAAAGTGTGTTTACACTGCTCAAATGATTCTCATGGGGTCCTCACTAAATCATTGACATCTTGGTTCTTATTCTCTGTTAAGTTACAGAACATGCTCGATTTGAATCCAGCTTAATTGAGTTTTAGTTTGTTATCACCAAGTCACCGATATTGTTGAATTTGGCTCATCTCATTTTTACTATCTTTTGGGTTTTGCGCATGAAAATAAGCCAATATGGAACTAATGGTTTTTGTGCAAGTTTATGCCTCCTCATAGTTAGGCTTTTTATGCGACGATTCACAGGGTCACAAGCAACATGCAAGGAATTGCTGTTGATTTCAATCCAAGCGGTTCTGCTTAAACTTCAAGGTAAGTTGTTTCTTTTCCCACTAGTATTACCTATGAGAACTTGATGTTTTTATCTGAATATGCACTCAAGCAGGGGGAGAATATGAGCAAAGTAACTTTTGATTGATTCTAACTAAATTCTGATGTCTTTAAAGTTTAGTGAGTCGAATCTGTATCACAGCAGTGTGTTAGTCACTATATGTTATCTGCTAAACTCCTGGGTGAATTAGATTCTTATGTCTGATGGTATATTTTTCTTTATGGATGATGCAAAAATACTGAGAACTATTTGGGAACTAATCAGTATTCACCTTTGGCATAAATGCATGACTCTTGACAAGTTATCTTTGGGCATGTGGTTTGTGTACTTGTGTTATAAGTTTCAGGATACTTGAGGTGACACATTCAGATAAAAACGGGGAGAATGTTGAGTTTGTTAAGAAGACTTGATGATGTGGAGAAGAATAATACTTAAATGACGTGAAAAAGACTTAATGATGTGGAAGCTAATGAAATATCTTTATGAAAAAAATATATAGAGATATTGGCGATGCAAAGGAAAAGGGAATTTAACTAATATTTTGTTGGAAAAGATATTAGTTAAAGATATGGAAGATAATTTTGGGAAGAGAAGATTTTCTAAGACTACGTTAGTTGGTGTTTAAAGACTCAAAGAAAAACAAACGAGGGTTTTATGCATTCAACGCAGAGAAAAAGAAAAAAAACCAGAGACTTTTTTTCTCGAAAGAAAAAGGAGAAGTTCAAGGTTTAGGGTTTAGGATTTAGGGTTCATTGGTGAGTGAACAAAGAGTGCATCACAACTGTTGTTGTGAAGAGAGTTAGGTAGATTAGGAATTCGTCAGTCTCAAATCCAAGTGTGGATGTTGAATAAATCTGATTAAACAATTTTGTAAAAGTGTTTAAATGATTTCTAATAATAGTTTGTGTTTTTGATAAAATTATGTCTATCCGTTCAGTTTCGTATCTGTGTCTCAGTCACTACAGATTTGTTCAAGCCAAAGAGATATTCTGATGAATGTTGTGAAAGCGATGAATCTGTTGTAATCTTGATTAATCAAAGCTACACAAGGAATTGGTTTCATGATAATACCAAATCAACCAAAGAGATATTCATGTCAACTAGGAGCCTCTATACTGATAAGAGACTTCTTTCTCATGGATATATCGAGAAGATATCTTTCTTTATCAAGCCTATATGCTACTAAGTATAACTAGCCTAAAACTGAACTTTAAATCAAAATAAATTTAACATGTGTGCCGAAAATTTTGACATGTGTACCGAAAAATTTTGACATATGTACCGAAAAAATTTGACATATGTACCGAAAAAAATTGACAACTGTGAGCCAAAACTTTTTGAGTTTTGACACATGCGTCGTTATACCAAAAAATAGACGTTGTATTAGTTGTACCAAAATAAATAGATAAGAGTAAAACGGGAATAACATATAATTAAAATTGAAAGAGGCTAGCTAAACTAATAAGGACAAGTTAGTGGGAGTTGGGTTCATCTAGAGTTTGATGAATTTGAGAATTGAAAAGGAGTTTTATAAAGTTTGTAGAAGGTTTTGTGTATAATAATAAATCCATCAAAAACATTATTATAAAGATTTCAAGAATCCAAGGGATATCTATAGTATTTTAAAAAAAAATTGACTTACTTATTGGTTGATACTTTTTTGTTAAGTTGATCTGTTCATCGATTAAATTTAGTATATGTTGACTTATTTTAATGTTAAAATTTTTATTTTCAAAAAATTAGGTTTTTTCAAAATATTTTAAAATGTATTATAATTTATAAATAGTGTATTCCATCAAATTATCTCTTATAAAATCAATGAAAAAGTTGTTTTCTAATAACAATAGTAATTGAGTTAAAATCATCAAACAATATATATTTTTAAAAATGTCAGAATTCATAAATCAATGAAAATGAAAGTGAAATATTTGTATATTTATGTAAGATTCTAACAATTTTTTTATTTATTAATTCAGCTCTCACTAATGTCTCTCAAACTTACTTCCTCGAAGGAGGTATAACTTGTGTAGCGAAAGGAAACGAAAATTAAAATATGATGATTACTGAGTAAGCATTATAGACACCTACCTAAATTTACACTATTCTCCAACACATAAATAAATAAACTGATTAATTTTCATCAATCATCATGTTGATCTGTAAAGTTACACTTTTATTAGTTAGGCAATTTTGCAGTTACACAAAAAAGAAATGATTGGAACTTTAGTAATATCTGACATGATTTCAAGTATAGTAAAGATTCAAGATTAGCAAGTCTTCATATCTATATTAATTATTTTCTGGCTTTTGGACTAAGTTCCATGAATCTTACCTTTTAATTTTTATAACATTGGATTGGTCTCGTGTCTATCATCTTTAAGGCAAAGCTTGTGCGGTCTCATTTCTACTCAATAATCATATCTTAGGTCTACCAACTTTGCCTTTAGCTAGTTAATCGACTCGCCATTTTCCTTAGACTTCACCTTACCACTCTGATACATATCAAATACTTTTCATCAGTGTACATCGACCATGCATCAACATTTTCTTTTTGAATTATCTCTTTTAGTTTATTTCATTTTAGAAGATAACTATTATAGCATGTTATCAGGGCCGGTCCTGAAAATACGGGGGCTTGAAACAAATTAAAAAACGGGAGCCGATATTTTATATTATAAAAATTTGTAAAGAAAATTTTAAACATACAAAAATCTTAAACAATTAGTGAAAATAAGTTTTAAAAACAGACACGAAGAACAAAAAAATGTATATGTGATAGTGTTGTTGGGCCAATTTTGAGCTTTCTTTCAATTGTTTTTCTGGTCATTTTTCAGTTCTTAATTGTTTGTACGTGGTTTTTGTTTTACGTTATATATATATATATATATATAATTTTTTTTTAATTTGGGGGCTTGTATAATTTGGGAGACACAGAAAAATGTCTCATTTGGCTTGGTCCAGGACCGGCCCTGCATGTTATATTACATGAATTTATCGTCAGTTAAGAGAATATTCAAAGATTTAAAATGTCACTTACATATTCTAAAATGCAGCATACACATATGGGAGTTTGGTGGTGACATATTGAACATCCAAATGGGAGGACCCAAATTAAAATGCCAAATGGTTAACCATAAATGAGAAATGTGTACATGAACATGAACGACGACATTGTCACTGTCTCAACATAATTTTGGAACTTGATACACATGTATTGTTCTCAATTATACATATCTATTTATGTATCTTGCTTAGCTCATATCCATGTAACATCTCCTATCTCTCTTTTTTTTTTGTTAAAAACATCTCCTATCTCCATGGCCACAAATAATACAGTAGTCAATTTTGACATATCTATAGACATTTATACGTTTTGATAAACTGAGTTATTATTTATTTTTTTTTTTTTTGTCACAATGATAAACTGAGTTATTTAAAATCACAATTTAATAATAATAATAATAATTCAGTTTTTTTTTTCCCATTGCAAATGTACCGACAAGTTGGTTCATACACTTCCATTTCCGAACTTTTAATCTCAGACGAGAAGTGCAGGAGTAGATAAGCCACAAGACCACAAACACTTCTCCAACAAGTGTAATGTTCAATATATATATATATATATATATATATATATTCGAAGATGAGATATTTAAATATATATTGAAAGAAATATATGATACAGTAAAATCTCTATAAATTAATATTCGGTCAATTATTATATTATAAGTTAATAAATTTTAACTTTTTAAATTGAATGAGTGTAAAAATTGAAAATATTTTCATAATTTAATAAGTTAATAATGTTTTAGAAATGCATATGTAAATATATTTGTTTCAATAACATCGTAAATTAACAATTATGTCATTACATAAAAGGTACAGGTTTGCATCAGAACATTTGATGCTAATTTGACGCAATGTAGAAAGAAAATTTACCGATGAACGATGAATTGATCTTAAACTATTGACATAACATAATATTCAACATAGCATAAGACAGCATTTATATAAGCAAGATATGTGCTATTTATCCATGTAATTGTTCAAAGATCCCTAGGATATTATCTTCCTTCCCCTTTCACATATATATTCAATATCCGTTGTAAAATGAAACAGTTTTGTAGGGGTATCTTTGAACCATCGTTTCGAGCTTGGCATAATGGATTATTCTGATGTTCCACCATAGAGAGATAATATTCTAGTTACTGTCTCACATTTAGCTAGCGTAAATTTGTAGAAAAAACCTATCATCCACAAACAGTATATGAGAAAGTAAAGGGCACGCTCTCGCCATTCGTATACCAATTGATTTTACTATTAAGTTTCACAACCCACCTGGTTAACCATGTATGGCGATATAGGGTGGTCTTGATGTAAACCACATGTTGGCGTCACATCTCCCTTCGTGATCCATGTAGAAGTATCTTATATGACACCGAAGTAACACAATTAATTATCCATGTGAGTCATCGATAAGTAAATCTCATTCTTCCCATCATTGGCCTTAGGAAAACTCATACAACTTTCGTCTGAAGTATATGTAAGGCTTCTTACGCCAAAAGAACATTATCTGAAATAATTTATCCCGTAACGAAAGTTGATTGGGTTTCAGACACCAAAGATGGAAGAAATTTTCTTAGCTTATTAGAGATAATTTTGTAGCTGAAGTTACACAAGCTAATACGTTTAACCTCCTTCATACATTGAGGTCTTTATGTTTTGGGATACGACATATGTGTGTCTGATTGAGATGTGGATCCAAATGACTATTGGTACCACTTAACTGAATGTGATGTCAAATAGGTAACATAAAGTACATTATATCAATGGCTCTTTGCCAAGATTGTAATAAAATTTTGGAAATGGAATCTTGATATCACTCGGTTTTGATGTCTTATAGTGGGTACTTATACTTGCTATTTGGCATCATCGAGTGTTTTCCTCGTGTTTTTGGTGTGTTTTCAGGATTTTAGGTGTTTAGGACGTTCTGGAGCGAAAATGATGGTTTTCAGAAGAATTCAGGTGCAAACAGACTAAATGAAGATGGACGGATTGATACAGGCTGAAGAATGATTGATCGAAATTTGCACATATGAGGAGATCGATCGATCCAACCTCTTGGAGAACTTACGAAAATCATATCAATCGATCCCTCTTGGATCTATCGATCCCTTTTGAAGCATAGATCGATTGATCCTTCAATCGATCAATCGATCCCTAACAAAAATGAATTCAAGCAAAAAGGCGCAATTGCCCTCAAGAATTATCAAGATTTTTCTTTATTGGATTTGGTTTTCCTTATTTTAATTTAGCATTATAAAAGCCTTAGGCTTAGGTTTTAGAAAGAAAAAAAAAACACAAACAATTCATTTTTTATTCTTTCCAGAGCTTTTACAGAGAGACATGATCTACTTTGTATTGGAGAAGATTTCTAAACTATGTCTTATATTTTCAATACAATTTGTTTGTTTATTATGCTTTTCTCAATGGTGATTATTGATTCTTAGCTATGTCTGAGTAGTCGCCTAGTTAAGTTTTAGGGGTTTCCCAAGATAACCAGGTTTTATAGTTAGGGTTTGATATAATGGATTGAATTTGTTAGGTTCTTAGTATAGATTTGTTATCAATGCTTGAATTAGCCTGATCACCTAGTTCATGATAAGATTAATAAATGCAAAGATTTTTGGTTTAGAAACCTGACCTAGTTGATAGTAGGATTTTTAGGTCTTAGACTACTTTAATTCCCTACTGCACTATCATTGTCATTGTAGCATATAGGGTGTCAATCCAAATAGGTGATGTTATTAACCACTCTAGATATGATCAGAATTATTAATTCATGCCAAACAAGAAAAAAGGTTTTACTAACAATTCCTAAACGAAAGGAACAAACTTGAAATAAAACAGAACATAAAAGCTATCATGCATAAATGAAAACTAAGGAGTAAACATCAAGTATTCTAAAAACAGGGAAAAAGATGGTACTAGACATGTAATCAAAGAAAATTGTTCCTAAGGATGGGGGTAATTGATCAGTGATCCTCCTTGATCTACCTAGATGTCTAGCATACCTCAAACAAGAGCTATCCCTAGACAACATATTCATAAACAACCAAATTCAATCTCTTGATAGATGATTTAAAACTAAGCAATATCCAGACCTAACTCTCGTTAACGGAACACTACCTAGCAGGCATGAAGAGAAAATCTGTTAAAGCCAATACACACCCTAGACAACCAGTCTCTCGGGCTAGGAATGTTAATCTATGAAATCAATTTGTTCAGGCATTTCATCGAACACCTTTTGGGTGCAGAAATGCCTAAGTTCAGATTTTAGTCGGTTAGAGGAAAATAAGCATTAAGAACAATAAAACATAAGGGATCTATGAACAATCAAGCTTAGACACCTGGGAGAAACAAGGGTTCAGCACTAATCTACTTCATCCTTAGAAACCTGGGAAACTACTCACTACTCATGGTAACTACGAAATCAGAAAACTCATAAAAAAGCTACTAAACAAATCATCAAGATCAAAAGTCAAATTCAAAAGAACAGTAAGAACAGCAAAATCAGAAAACCAGAAGATGATGATCAAAAGCAGAAAATCAGAGATGCAGGAGATGATGATCAAGAACAGCAAGAACATGAACCCAGAAAAAAAATGGTGATTATATACAACAATAACATAAACTCTGAAAATGATGATCAAATGAAACAGGACCAAATCCCATAAATGATGATTAACTTAGAAAACGAGATTAAAAGCATAAAATGGAAGATCAATATGCACCTGATAACCTTAAACCTTAAACTAAGCATGAATATGGAGAAATCATAAGCAAAACATGAATTTCATAAGGATTTTGGGTTTGATCATCCAAAAACATTAAAAGGGAAAAACAGAGAGAAAAACCTAAGAGAAAGACATAAAATAAAGCTTAAAAAGACATAAAATAAAACATAGGTTCAAATGAAGTTGTGGTTAGTGTTTATATAGTGTTTTAGGAAAACCCTAAACCACTAAAAGACAAATGATTAAAATCTGCACGTGGTTCAGCTTGATCTATGAAGGAAAAGTCTAGCTCGAACATGGGTCGTGTCGTGATCGAGTCGGGACTGTAGGGGTCATCTCCCCTAAACTTAAATTACACATTCTCTTGTGTAATTAAAATTTAAAGAAGAGATTAGGATCAAAACACAACAACAAAAAGAAAATATGCTATGGTATATACAATAAAAAAGGGTTTGGAGTGGTACTGCATTCAGGTTGAGTTGAAAAAGGTGGCTGAAGTGGCTTAGCATCTTTGAGAGTTCAGACTCTATCACAAGGGGAGCCGGTTTCTGAATTTGTCCATCATTTTCCTTTTTAGACATCCATCCAATGTTCAACCTATTGTCTCACCGAGATGGTGCAGGGAATCTTTTGTAAAGTTGATCAAGTCATAATGTTGGGCTCGCTCAAGATTTTCTTTTGGCTCGATCAAAGCCTTCGCAGACTCAATCAGAATCTTCCGGGCTCGGTCAAAATTTTGGCGGACTCGATGTGAAAACGTTGGGTTTACTTGTGACTTCCTCAAGTTGACTTTTTCTTCCTATTTTCCCTATACCAAGTGTCCACAACATGATCTATTGCACCTAAAACACCCAAACCAAACAAAAACTTAAATGCGTTAAAAGAAAAACAAAAACATGAATTTAAAATTTTCTATGTACAGGGATAGACATGGGACTTCCTCCCAAGTGAGCTTGATTATAGTCTCTGAGATTAACTTCATTTTTAAATGCTATTAACCCCAAGATGGTTCTCCAAAGAGAATCGAGGTTCCTTCACCAAGCTTTCTTCCCAGACTTATCCAACCACCATTGTTTAGTTTAGCTTGGTGGTTCACTTTCAACTCCTTATAAGGTTCTACAAAAAGTATGATTTTTCTATCAGGTATAACCTCCTTGATTATAAAGTTCCTTGAGCATTTTGGGTTCACATCTCGTGAACAATGTTTGAGCCTTGGTTTGAGTAGAATTCACCAGTCTTGAGGTTCATTGTTGGGGTTTGAGGCTCAAAAATGTTTTTAGAAGAAGTTATGCCTGAAGTGGGTTGCTTAGGTGGCCTTTTCTGTAACACCCCGTTTCCAGTCAACCCCTTTTGACCAAAACCGAGGTTATTACGCCTATCTCGAAATTTAACTCAGTCGAACCACGAAAATATATTCCGGTCCATTGAAATATAATCTCGGGGTTAAACGAGATAATTTCCGAGATAGGAGAGGAAAGAGTTAGGATCGTTGTATAGTTGGTTAATTATACAAACGTAAACGAAAAATAATAAACGAGGAAATATCGACATAAAAGAATATTACAAACCGATTATCGCAAACCGCAAATATAAATTCTCTCGCATCTCTCATACATTAAAAAAATGCTTTATAAATAAAACAAAAATATCCAGACGTGAGATTAGTCGGCTCGCCTAACGTTCC
>OVBE01002411.1:0-30813 GCA_900406425.1 Iberis pinnata
GAGAAAGGGCATGACGACACTTTGATAAAGAGCCGAGTTGGAAGAAGCCCATAGCCGGAAGATAGCTTCCTCGCCGGATAGGTCCTATCCCCATCGGAAAATCCCATAGTGACCAGCCACACATTCCCATAGAGATGAAGCCGAGATGACGAAAAACAAAACGCAAAGACAGATAAAAGAACGCAAAGGATAATAAGAAGCAGGGCCGACGCCGGCGAGCTCCAGTTCTGCCAGCGTCGGAGAAACTCATTTCACCAAACGGCGCCTAGGTTCGCGAGCTCGAGAGAGAAACTCAATAGTACCGATTGAAGTTGTCTTTCTCGTAACAGAGAAACAAGCTCATGTTAACGAAAGCAACTCTTTTTTATGTTTTCATATTCACTTTCCGTCACATTCAATCAAAATTTACTAAAGAAAAGCTTTGAAATATAATTGATCAGGTTATTGTCTATCAAATTCCACGGAAAACTCTCATCTGTTAAAAACTTATAGTTGTTAGTTATATTTAACCATTCATTCCAAAATGAGAGTTTTTGGAAGAAAATGCATCATAAAATGGGAAACTACAAGAATAAGAGAAGGAAATATGTTGAACAAACTCTTATCTTGTTCAAGGTCCTCCAAGTATTCTCTGCTCAATGCATAGCTAAACCTTCTTTCCATGTCTTTCTCTAGACTATCAGGACCGCTTTTCAAGTACCTGTGTTACAATTACAATGAATATGGTTTTAGCTCCAAATGATAATGTATTGTTTGGTCTATTGCTCTGAGATGCAGATACATTATATTAGCTTTTTACTTCTTAGCTCCTGCATATAATACATGTATAGTACCAACACGAACAAGAAAAAATTGAATTCCACATACAAATGCTGGTCTAGAATTCACTATTGTCCAAGCTTAAAAAAATTCATCTTTACAACATTATCTAGAATCAATATCACCATTACATTCACATATACTTATGCTAATTGATGTGATCATGGAAAGCTCTGAAAACGAAGAGCCAGATATAGCTGGAAGGATTACACGTTCAAGAAGTAAAGAGTTGGCGAAACAAGCTCATTCACTCATTGCTGGCGCATATGTCAATCAAAAGGAGACTGAAGCGGATATATTCAACATCTCATTTTTGAGGATTGAAGAACCCAATAACATTCACTAGATAACCTCGATAATGGACTTGTACTCTTTTCCTTTGCAGAGATTTTGGTAGGTAGAAGGTTCTTTAAAAAGGTTTTTAACGAGACAAGGACATTGTTACGTCGGGTGATCTAAGTGAAATTACAAGGAGAATAACGTGCAAGTCACAATGACTTATGCACTTAGATTTTTTAGGCGCACCAACTAGGTTTTCTATTTAGGAAAGAGACGCCTTGTAGTTTTCTGTTTTAAATAATTAAAAGACCTGCTGTTTTCCTTCTAATATCGAGCATGCCTTGTTGTTTTTGATGCATGCTTTGTTGTTCTGATTTTCCACCTAAAAATAAAGTATAAGGAGAATTCTAGCTCCTTTGTCTAGAGGCACACAAAATTATTAAGAAAAAAAGAGTTGAATTTTACGTTCTGTGAGATCAAAGCATCTCTTCCTTGCTTGGTTGAAAGATCAAGATCATCTCCTTACATTCATTGTGAATTCAAGAGAGATTTCTATCCAACATAAGTGTCTACCATCTCACTTGTGTGTCGAAACCATCTCCATCTTCAATCAACCTTCACGGCGCCTTCATCCCCACAAGTTTCTGTTTCTTTTGCTCATCTTCATCATTCACATTATTCATGCCTTCATCCCAACCTTTCCCACGCCATTACTGCATCACAATATGAGATTTCCAGCCTTCATTCAATCATTATTCATCAAAAAATCATCTATTCATCCTTTGCTTTGGAGTTCATATCCTAGGATCACATCACGTGGTATCAGAGCCAACTCAGAACCAAAGGACAAAAAAACACTTCTAAACCCTAACCCTAATTCGATATCATCTAATTTGTGTTGATTATTTAATTTGTTTCATGTGTCTTAGGTTTCGTTAGGGTTCGTTTTTTCTTTGTTGCGATAGTTTATTTTGTTCTTAGGTTTCGTTTAGTTATTGTGTTTCTTTGTTCCTCTTTGCGTTAATTTGTTTTGTTCAATCCTTTAGTTCGCGTGTCCTTGTCTTTTCCTTTAGCCAAGCCTGTTTTCGTTTGTGTCTTAGGGTTGTTTGTCGAGTTAGCTAGGTTAGTTAGTTTCGTTTTGTTAAGTTACTTGCTAGTGTTTAATTCACCTTGTTCACAATTGCATAACTGCTAAAATATGAATTTAGTTTATTGCAGAATTGTTCTTAGCTGTTTGTGTGATTCATGCATCAAATTCTGAAAGGGATTTGCTGTCTCTAAAAAAAAAAAACTTTACTTCAGTTTTTGTTGATCATTGTTTCAGGTTTCAATGGAGTTTACTCCCGAAACAATAGAGGCTATGAATCAACTTATGTCTCAACAAATCGCAGAAGCTACTCAAGCTATCTCTGCAAGCATATCTCAACAGTTTTAGGAAAAAGTAGATGTTCTACAAAGTCAAATTGACAAAAAGTTGAAACTGAAGGTGCGAAGGTCTCAATCAAGTGATAGTGAAGGTTCTACTACTCCTACACCTTCAGAGGCCATAAGTAGGGCTAAAGGCAAAGATTTGATGGGCACTTCTTCAAAAAGACAGCCCAAGCGTCACCTCTTCCCCAAAGGGAGAACTTGAAATGTGATTGGGAGGCAGGGAAACCATCTTTAACCGAAACAAAGCTCCTTAAGGTTCTAACATAGAGGAAATCAGACTGAAAAACCAGAAACCGATCGAGCTAGATCAATAGATACTATTATTGGGAATCACAGATTTCATGTATATTCCCACACTGATGAAGAAGAAGATCTATACGTCTCTGACAGTAGTAGAAGAACCATGAGAAGAGAGAGAGGCCGAGACAATGACAACGATTATGATCCCATTCGCCAACAACTCAATCATCTCAAGATACAATTTCCATCTTTCCATGGAACCAATGATCCAAAAACCTACTTGGATGGGAAAGGAAGATGAAATCGAACTTTCTGGTTCAAGGCACTTTTGAGCTCAATAAAGTGAAGATTGCTGTCTCGGAGTTCAATGGGTATGCTTTGCTTTAGTGGGAACAACTCAGACTCACTAGGCAACGTATCAGAGAGCTTCCCATCACCACTTGGGAACAACTCACGTTTCAGATGAGAAGAAAATTTGTACCAGCACACTATCAAAGAGAGATCCTCAACAAACTTAGGAGCCTCAATCAAGGTACCAAGAGTGTTCGGGACTATTACCAGAAGCTGGAAACTTTGCTAATCCGAGAAGATTTAAGAGAAGGAGAAGAGATGATTATGTCTCGGTTTCTTGGAGGATTTAACCACGAGATTGAAGATAAGGTTGAGCTGCAGATTTATGAAGATGTACAAGAAATGGTTCACAAGGCAGAATTGGTTAAGTCACAAGTCAATAGACGATTTGTCAAGTCTTCGTACACCTCCAACGTGACCAAGCCTAAGGAATTCAGCAAATCAACTTATCCAAGAGACTCTAAACCGACTTCCTTAGTGGTTAAGGAAGAAGTGAAGACTGAATTCAAACCACGAAGCGGTAATTCCCTCAGCAACACAAGATGCTTCAAATGTCAAGGCATGGGGCATTATTCTTGAGATTGTCCCAAAGAGAAGTTGTATTTGTTGCAAGAAGGAGGAAAGATTGTTCCTCAAGTTAAATCAGAATCCGAAACTGATATAGAGGAAGAAGAAGAATCCGCAGCTGTGGGAGAAATGTTGGTTGCAAGAAGAAGCTTGAGCATTCAACATCAGCTTGAAGAGAAGTGTCAAAGAGAGAACCTGTTTCACACTAGATGCTTCATCAAAGACAAGGTCTGCAACTTGATTATAGATGGTGGGAGTTGCACTAATGCCGCAAGTGAGAAGATGGTCAAGAAGCTGCAACTCACAACTAGTCCCCATCCAAAATCGTACAAGTTGCAATGGCTAAATGACAGTGGTTCTCTAACGGTATCTCAACAGGTTCGGATTTTGTTATCTATTAGGAAATATGCAGATGACATCTTATGCGACATGATTACCATGGGATCAAACCATGTATTGTTGGGAAGACCGTGGCAATCTGACCGCAAAGTTATCCATGATGGCTACACTAACAAGCATTCCTTAAAGTTCAAGGGACACAAGATCACTTTACTTCCGCTTACACCTGGTGAGATTTATGAAGACCATATCCGAATGAAGCTCAAGGAACAAGAGAAAATCGCCAACAACATTTATATCAACCACAATGAATTTTCTCAACTCTTTGATCCCGAACTAACTACCTTTATGTTTGTTTATAAAGAGTCACTTGTGTCTACTAATCCGTCACAGGAACTCCCTAATGCTATGATTGAGCTACAAGGATGTTTTTCCAGAAGAGATTCCACCAGGTTTGCCTCCAGTTCGCGGAATAGAGCATTAGATTGATTTGGTATCAGGATCTGCGCTACCAAACAGACCGTCATAAAGAACTAGTCCCGTAGAAACCAAAGAGTTACAAAAGTAAGTGGAAGAGCTGATGAATAAGGAACATATCTGAGAGAGTCTAAGTCCATGCGTTGTACCTGTGCTTCTAGTGCCGAAGAAAGACGGAACATGGAGAATGTGAGTCGATTGTCGAGCAATACATGCACTTGATTCCACATCTTGACAACATGTTAGATGAATTGAGCGGTTCCAAGATCTTTTCGAAGATATACTTGAAGAGTGGTTATCACCATATCAGAATGAAGAAAGAAGACAAGTGGAAAACCGCATTCAAGACGAAGCAAGGTCTATATGAGTGGTTGGTCATGCCTTTCGGTCTCACCAATGCACCGAGCACCTTCATGCGACTGATGAACCATGCATTGAGAGCATTCATAGGCGTCTTCGTAGTGGTGTACTTCGAAGACATTCTGATCTACAATAAATGTTTGGAGGAAGATCTAGACCACATCAGATCGGTTCTTGACGTTCTTCGCTCTCAATCTCTTTATGCAAATTTATCTAAGTGTTCTTTTTGCACTAATGAAATTTTCTTTCTAGGATTTGTTGTAAGTGCATATGGCATCCAAGTATACGAAGAGAAGATAAAGGCAATCAAGGAATGATCGAGTCCTAGGAATATAGGAGAAGTCCATAGCTTTCATGGACTCACAAAATTCTACAGAAGATTTGTGAGGGACTTCAGCACCATTGCTGCTCCCTTGACCAAAAAAATCAAAGAAAAATGTCGGATTTCAGTGGGGAGAAGCTCAAAAGCCGGCTTTTACAGCCCTAAATGAGAAGCTTATCAATTCTCCTCTTCTTATACTTCCTCATTTCTTAAAGACTTTTGAGATTGAATGTGATGCATCTGGTGTTGGAATTAGTGCTGTTTTGATGCAAGATAAGAGACCAGTCGCTTACTTCAGCGAAAAGTTAAGAGGACCAACGGTGAATTATCCGACATATGACAAGGAGTTGTATGCTCTGGTGATGGCGTTTCAGCATGGCAGCACTATCTGTGGCCGAAAGAATTCGTAATCCACACTGATCACGAATCTCTGAAACATCTAAGGGTCAACAGAAGCTCAACAAATGACATGGGCGATGGATGAAATTCATAAAAACATTCACGTACGTCGTTAAGTACAAGAAAGCTAAGGATAATTTCGTAGCAGACACATTATTACGGAGGTACACTCTAATCTCTATTCTAACCTCTAAGTTAATCGGTTTTGAACACATAAAAGAACTATATGAATCTGATTCGGATTTTGCTGAGATTTTTGCTAGATGCTCTAAATTTGCTTGTGAGAAATTTATATGCAGGATGGATACCTATTCTTCTGCAACCGATTGTGCATACCTAGCAGATCAATCAGAGAGTTGCTAGTTAGAGAGGGGCATGTAGGTGGACTTGCAGGACACTTTGGCGTCACCAAGACACTTCTGGATCTCCATGGATACTTCTTTTGGCGTGGAATGAAGAAACATGTAGAAAAGGTTTGTTCGAGGTGTGTAATTTGCAAACAAGCAAAGAGTAAGGTGCAACCTCATGGTTTTGTACACACCTCTTCCTATTCCATCTCACCCTTGGACTGAAATTATTTATGGATTTTGTTATTTGCTTACCTTGAACCAAGAATGATCGAGATTCTATCTTTGTTGTTGTAGACAGGTTCATCAAAATGGCGCATTTCATTGCAAGTCACAAAACCGATGACGCAGTAAAGGTCGCAGACCTGTTCTTCAAAGAAGTAGTGATACTTCATGGAATGCCTCAAGTGATAGTCTCAGACAGAGATACGAAGTTCCTAAGTTACTTCTGGCGCACCTTATGGGCTAAGTTGGGAACGAAGCTATCCTTCTCAACAACTTGTCATCCCCAGACTGACGAACAAACAGAAGTGGTGAACATGACTTTATCTAAATTGCTGTGAACAATGGTGAAAAGCAACTTGAAGTCGTGGGAATCATGCCTGCCACACATCGAGTTTGCTTACAACCACGCTAAGAATTCTTCGACTCTCTATTCTCCTTTTGAAATAGTTTACAGTTTCAATCCTACTTCTCCATTAGATTTGATAGCTTTACCTTTGAAAGAAAGGGTAAGTTTGGATGGCTGAAAAAAATCTGAACAGGTTCTGAAGATTCACATTAAAGCAAAGGAGAACATCGAGAAGAAGACGAAGAAGTATGAAGAATACGCCAACAAGGGAAGAAAGGAGTTGATCCTTAACGAATGGGACTTGGTCTGGATTCATTTGCGGAAAGACATGTTTCCTTCTGAGAGGAAGAACAAGCTGATGCCAAGAATAGATGGACCCTTCGAGATCATTCAGAGAATCAACAACGCCTACCGACTTGACCTTAAAGGGAAGTACAATATCTCTGATGCTTTTAATGTTTCTGACTTGATTCCATATGTTGAAAATACAGATTTGAGGACAAATCCTTTTCAAGAAGGAGAGGATGATGTGATCATGGAAAGCTCTGAAGACAAAGAACCAGAGATAGCTGGAAGAATTACACGTTCAAGAAGTAAGGAGTTGGTGAAACAAGCTCATTCACTCATTGCTGGCGCAGATGTCAATCAAAACGAGGCTGAAGCGAATATATTCAACATCTCATTCCTGAAGATTGAAGAACCCAATAACATTCACTAGGTAACCTCGATAATGGACTTGTACTCTTTTCCTTTGCAGAGATTTTGGTAGGTAGGAGATTCTCTGCAAAGGTTTTTAACGAGGCAAGGGCATTGCTACGTCAAGTTATCTAAGTGAAGTTACAACGGGAATAATGTACAAGTCACAATGACTTATGCACTTAGATTTTTTTAGGCGACCAACTAGGTTTCATTTTTAGGAAAGGGACGCCTTGTAGTTTTCAATTTTAGATAAATTAGAAGACCTGCTGTTTTTCTTCTAATTTCGAGCATGCCTTGTTGTTTTTGATGCATGCTTTGTTGTTCTGATTTTCGACCTAAAAACAAAGTATAAGGAGAACTCTAACTCCTTTGTCTAGAAGCACACAAAATTATTGAGAAAAAAAAAAGTTGAACTTTAAGTTATGTGAGATGAAAACATCTCTTCCTTGCTTGGTTGAAAGATCAAGATCATCTTCTTACATTCATTGTGAATTCAAGAGAGATTTCTATCCAACATAAGTGTCTATTATCTCACTTGTGTGTCGAAACCATCTCCATCTTCAATCAACCTTCACGACGCCTTCATCCCCACAAGTTTCTGTTTCGTTTGCTAATCTTCATCATTTACATCATTCATGCCTTCATCATAATCTTTCTCACGCCATTATTGCATCACAATCTGATATTTCCAGCCTTCATTCAATCATAATTCATCAAACCATCATCTATTCATCCTTTGTTTTGGAATTCATATCCTAGGATCACATCGGGTTGCCAATCACATGGGCATGCCAATCGGGTTTCTCAACCAACCAAACAGCTCTATCGTCATTGCTTTGGCGAAACCCTAATTTTCTAAACCACGCCTCGATACAAGGCAAGCTATGCGAATATAGTGGCTTGTTCTTCTCCGGTAACTTCTCCAGCCACTCGTCCTCCGTACCCGACACCTCCTCCTCTGCTTCCGAAGACTTCGCCGAAACTAAGTTTAAGATTTTCCTTTGAACCGGGGAATAATGATAAGAAGAAACGCAAGTACTACGCCATAGGGGCGAAAACGAAGCTCTAGAGCTCGAGATGTAGAGAAATTTGGCAGGGTTCATTGATGATGTACAAAAAAATAGAGCATTTGAAGGAATAAATTTGAATGTAGAGATACAACAGCTCATGATAAGAAATAAAATCTCCGAGAAAACTCTTGATAATCCCCCGGGAAAGTTGTGGCAGAAAGAAAAATTATCGAGGAAGTTTCAGAAATTCTATCTTCGATTTAGGCTTGTGAATATAAAAATTTGCCACGTCACCGGATTACTCTGTGGGCCATTCATTATCCATTGTAAAAAGGCTTCTAAGGCCCAATTCCCACCAAAATACATAGAGGCTAAAACGTAACGTATCGTGCTCCTACTACTAGATCTAAATTTGCCAAGAAGCTTTTCTGTTTTTCTCTCTTTCAAACTCTTGGTTACTTGTCTATCTACTATCTTGTCTTGCTCGAAGCTCTCTGCACTCTCATAATGAACAATGAAGACACTCACAGTAGCCACTTCTACTCATGATATTGCTGGTGTATTGCAAGTTTCAAACACATTTATTACTAATCGCATATTAATATCTGTCTCACAAACAACTTAATGAGCTACCAATAACGTGTAGTTTAACAAAACACATCGTACTAAATCAAACAACAAGTTCTAGAGTACATGCGATATGACATACTATGAAAATTAACCAGAAGGACACTGATGTTAGGAGCCATTAGACCTTACGGACTTGGATATTATGAGTCGACTGTGATCGCCAGATCGGCTGTGATCCGCTCTGTACAATTGCTATCTCCTCTCCTTTCTTCACCATTCCTTGCTTCTGTTTCATTTAAAGTTACCAACCCACCTCTTTAGCTCCAAAAACCACATACATACATCATATCTATTTATACACTTATGTCAATAATGAAAGTAAATTTACCAGTAGTGTAGCCAAAGCATTAGCAAAAGTTTCTTCTGCATCATCTGAGAACTCCATATATATGGGGCATACACCTTGATATAAGGCTAATCTTTGCTGTATTCTTTTCCTGCAGAGCAAAACCTCTACTGTGAGTTCCTTAAACAAAACACTTGTCACTGTAATTTCTTCTGAAAGAATGCTTACTCATTTGTAAAGGCATAGATTGTGCCGGAAGGGCGATAGTGACTTAGAAGTATGGCCATGAAACCGGTCCTGGTGAAGACAACAGTTGAAGTTTCAAGTGTATTTGACATCATGGTTGCATGGTATGCAAACATCTCACTCATATGGTTCTGCACAGATAAGTTTTCGTGTTAGTGTGGAGTTAAATAGCATAGTTAGACAATCACTACATAACTATTACAATGATGCAGTGTTTTAAAAGAAGAAAATCAGGCGTGGCTTACTTTGAAGGCTTGACCAAGATTAGGTGGCATTTCACCACTAGTAGTAATGGTTGCTTCTGTTCGCAATGCAACCGTGTGCATCACTCCAGCAGCCTTCAACGGGAACCTGACACCAAGGAAAGTTCAGATTTGCAGATTATTATAAACTACATCAGCAGACTGTATGAATAGAATCTGCCACTTACTTTCCATGCGCAGTTTCTCCTGAAAGCATTACTGCATCAGCACCTTCCCTGACAGCTATAGCAATGTCTGACACCTCTGCCCGGGTTGGAGTGGGATGAACTATCATACTCTCAAGCATGTTTGTCGCAACAATAACAGCTTTTCCCATGCTACGGCATAGGTTAATGATCCTCTCCTGAATATCATAACATAATCAGAATTTTAGATGCAAGAAAGTTTCAAATGTTGCAAAGCTATTAAATGAGAACGTAGCGCTAACTTGGAGAATGGGGACTTCCTCAATAGGAAGCTCTGCACCAAGATCACCTCTTGCAACCATTGCCTGGAAGTAACAAATCTCATTAAGGATTCACATACGTACACGAGCCCATGCCAATAAATAAACATTGCAGTAACATCAGACTCATTGTCGCCACAATCCTCTAAATATTTTGTTTAACAAAACAGGCATCAAACTGTAGTTGTTATATAGCAGATAACAAGCTGTAAGGCATACAAGAAATGGAAAGCAAGGTAAAGAAGGTTGAAGGAAAAGATTACCCCGTCAGATGCTGTGATAATGGAGTGCAAGTTAGGTATGGAGTCTGCACTTTCAATTTTTACTATCACGTGTATATCAGCACCACAACCTACCAAATTTATTAACAACAATATCATGATGAGAAGAAAACGAAGAATCATAGGAAACGTATTCACTTAGGAGAAGATCAGTTTCACATAATTACTTTGAAGGTATTTCTTCAATTCATGAACAACTTGAGCATCTTTGACAAAGGAAACTGCATAAAAGTCAACTTTGTTTTCTACTCCAAATTTAATATCCTCCCAGTCCTTTTCTGCAAGAAGAAAAGAATTACAACAAATTCTCCCAAAACAACAAGAAAAAGTTAAGCAACAGGATGACGGGAAAGTCAAACCAGTAATTGAAGGTAACGTTGCACTTTTTCCTCGGACATTCAGATGTCTCCTTGACTTAAGTTCTCCACCATCAACAACTTCACATTTGACAGAGTCTTTTGTCTTAGACTTCACCATAAACGACATCATACCACCTGAAACATAGGAATAAGCAAGTACTGTCTTAAAGAGAGTTTTTGTTTCTCTTTAAATCACGTAATAAGATCTACATACCATCAACAAGGAGCATGTCACCCGCTTCCACGTCATTGACAAAATCATCATAGTTAACACTGACACAAGTTGGTGTGCTGACTCCTCTCTCAATTGTAAAAGTAAACTCTTGACCAGTATTTAACATAATTGGTTGAGGTAAATCTCCACTCCTAACTTCTGGACCCTGTGAGAAATAAACACGTCAAAAGAGAATGGCCTGCAAATATAAACTCTAAATAAATGGGAAGAAAAACAAACCTTGGTGTCAAGCATGATAGCAATAGTGTTGTCTTTAGATTGTGAATTGTATTCTTTGACCAAATCAATAACCTTCTTATGTGAAGCATGATCTCCATGAGACATGTTCATCCGAGCAACATTCATCCCAGCTTCAGCCAGTTTCCATATCATTTCTCGTGTGTTGGTAGAAGGACCAACGGTGCAAACAATCTTTGTCTTCCTCCTTGCTATTGGTTTCGACCACATCCCTACGGATGTGTCACCAAACTGCTGCATTTCCAACAACCGCACAAGTTGCTCCTCTCTCTAATCCACATTAAGATAAAAAAGGGATAAAATTTTTCACTTCAGGAGTCAAAGTAAAAGCATGGAACCACTCAAGAAACGTAAAATCAAACTTTGCCAAGAGAACAAAACTAACAATTTAGACGCCTTAACTTAAACCTCAGACAACGTGAAAACCTACTGCGAATTTTCTTCCAAGATTTTGTAGGAACTAAGCACAAAAAATATTAATGCACAATGGTAATCTGACTAACAAAAAGATTAAAATCAATATATTGAAGCAGTTGTATAGTTCTTAAAAGCTTCTTACTAAACCCTGAAACCACAGACTTTATCATGTCTCACTCAACATAAAAGCGAAATGGATAATTTCTATTTGAAAATGATTATTCAACTACTACTTCAGAGACAAAAAACCAACATTCAATAATTATCCTCAGCAGAATACTTAAAGCTCACATACGTTGGGCACATCCTCGGGAGACATCGGAATAACTTCAGTCTCGACACGAGCGGATTTCACAGTTAATTCAGCTACTCTTCTGCTTCTCATAGAGAGTCTTCCACTTCTCTTCGCTTCATTTTCCAGAACCGTCACCGCAAAACTCGCCGGCTTCAAAAGCATCTCGGATCTAGATCCAACGTTGGGACACATCATCGAGCCTTGAATCGACCTTGTAGCCACCACCTGAGCCATTTCCGCTTCCGTCGAGAAGGACCAACGTATTCGAGAAGAGGAAATACGTTGAGGTCAAAAGCTTTCTCGGCGGATTTTACGAAGAAGAACGCTTAGTTCGTATCGAAAGAGTGACACTGACAAATAAGGAAAAACTAAAAACAAACCGTGTAACTTATGGGCTTATTTGTAAGCCCATTAAAGAAACGTCGTGGGTCAAAACTCGATGTTTTGGCTTCTGCTGATAACAAAATGGCGGGAAAATTTCTGTAACTATACGCGCCACAAGAGCCCTAATCACTGAGATTTCTGCTACTTGAAACTTCTTGTGGATAATTTTTTTTCCCTGTTTGATGTTTATGCGTTGATTCGAAGTTTTACTAATCGCTAATATCTCTCTTTAATTTCCGTAGAGCGTGTGAATTCGCTTAGTGTTTGAGTGGGAACTGTAATCAACGGAAGAATATGGATGTGGAGGAGAGAATCTCAACCAAAAAGAAGATGGATTTGGAAGGGTTATCCGTCATCTGCAGCAATCTCGGTGTTCCGGAGGAAGACGACGATGGAAGAAGAATTGGGTATTCCAAAAGTGATTATTGTCTTGGTAAATCAATATAACTTTCTCTCGCCAAATGATTTTATGTCTGATTCAGCTTGTTAATTTTATTTGTTGTTCTAATGGCAGACAATCTAAAAGACTTACTGAGATTTTTGAGACGCGACGATCCTCAAAGCAGGGAAGTTTTCAGTCAGGTCTGTGCGTGGAATATTGTCTCCAAAGATCTGATTCCAATCATTGAGCATTATCAAGATGAACATAACTTAGTTTTAAATGCTGGTACTGTTCTTCTTTTCTTTGTTCGTTTCAGACCTTTTTTCACGCTTGTTTTCGTAAACTGAATTTTTCTGATGTTATTGTAATCTGCTTGTTCAGTGAAGGTGTTGGTGTTTCTCTCAATGCCTATAGATCCTTCTTCAGATGATATTCCTCAGCAGATTGAGTATTTATGGGGCTTGAAGTCAGCCATTACTTTCAGTAACGTTGTTGCAGTGATTGTGTCTTTACTAGAAGCTCCCCTCGAGAACTTAGAATTGTTAAGCTCGAACTTCTAAGCATATGAATACAATAAGATTGGAAATCTACTCAGTTTCTTACTGTGTTAAGTATGTGTTGGGTGATGCAAACTATTTTTCTAACTAATCTTATGCTTTCCAGAGACACATTCAACGAGGAAGATTGGAAACTGGTTCAGCTTGTGCTCACTCTATTTAGGAATTTACTAGCTATCCATGATATTTCACCGCTTCAGAAGGCTGGAGAATCCGCTGGTTACTTTTTGTCGCTGAGGGATCAGTTTCTTGAACTCTTGTCCCGTGAAAACATGATGGACATCTTTCTGGTAATCACTCAGACTATTGAAGGTTTGAACAATTTGTTGAGACATGATAACCTACTTCTCCTAGAAATTTATCACTATATTCTCTTGGGTCAAGACATGGAGCTCATTGCAAATGCTCCTAAGAAGGTCAATGTCTCAACTAGATCAATATGATTCCTTCGTTTGAATCAACTCTTGGTATTGATGCTGAGGTTGACCATCAAATTTTGTTTTGGCAGTTGGATCAAGGAAAAAATGCTTCTGTTGACAGTTTGAAGACATTAATGGAGGAGCAGGAAATCAAAAGAAAGCTTGCAAGACTCCACAATATGAATCAACGTCATTCACAATTTTGTGGGACATTCACCCGGGTTACCATGGTATTTTTTCAAGCGATGATGCTTTACAGTTGATTTCATGTAGGAGGTTTGTAATCTAAATGAATTATTTTATATAGGATGGCACTAAAGCTGTACTAAAGGGAATACCTTCTGCTACAGAGACCACAATACTACATCCTCACAAAGGTTGTGGAGCCACAGAAAAGATTGTCTGGGAACATGGACCCATGTCTGTGAAGAATGACAATATTTTAAAGTTGCTTCATGATTTCATCAATCAGCTTATGTCAGGAGGATATAATGGTATGTCATACAATAGAACAGCCACTTTTGCTACTTAGTTGTAAGTACCTTGATGCTGATGACAGTGTATCATATCTCTTAGTTCTGATGCAGTCAGTATGTGAAGATATAGAAAAGGAGCATCCCTCCATTCAAAATTCCGACATTGTTACTTTCTTCCAGGTTGCTCAGGCAGTCACCTCTTTTCAGTTTCACAAGTCTTTGGCTTCTAATGTGAGTAATTGAACTACTTTGCTTTTGTTTTCCTCTCATGTGTCTATGTAGATCTGCATATATTTTCCCTTAGTTTCTACAATGCTTTTTTATTTCCATGATTTTTGGTTACCTGGCTATATTCCTTTTCAGCCAGAATCAACAACAGAAGAAACGTCTGAACTTCCTACCAATGTGAATGACGGAGGAAATTTTTCTAGGAGTGACATTTGTGCGCCAATTGCAGCAACAATTAATGATAGAATGTTTTCACTTGTCATCTCAAAATGGTGCAGTGCATATGATGGTCTGAAGGAAACTAAAGGTTTTAAGTTTCTATCTGCAGCAGGCTCTCTTGTCAAAGCCATGGTATACAATATGCATGCATTAATCCCTTGCTGGCTAATTTTCTTAAACTGCTCTTCTGACTGCCTATTTTCTTTCTTAAATGACTAAATGGTTTCTGTAGCTCATTGTTGTCTGTAGATTTATACTTGTGTTAGTGGTTTACCAGTAGGAGAGATGGAAAAAAGCATATTGTCAATTCCTTCTGCAGTTAATAGCAGATACTTAATTACTCATGGTGTGCATTCTTTACTTGGTTTTCTCAATGCAGCTTTGCTTGTTAGATCTGGTAATTAGATTACAACCTGAAGACTCTAGAGAAGCTTTTACAGTCCGAATCTTGCTTTATAAGCTATTTTACGATCAAACTGATCAAGGGATGTGTCAGTTCATCCTGACTTTGGTGAGAAGTTTTGACACGCATAAGCAACCCAAAAGGTTGGCCCCTGTTTTTGTTTCTTCTTATTCCAGAATTCTTAGCATTTGAAGACATTAGTATCTTGTAATAAGTGATTTGTCAATTATTGTAGTCTAATAGATATAATTTGTGAATCTTGAAACATAATTCATCGTCGTCGTGACAGGATGTCTGTGTTCTTGTTTGACGTGTTGAATCTTATATCGAATAGATAGCTTTATTGCTCTTTTATTCAATTCTGCTTGACAAATACCCAAGTTTCAAAATTTAACTTGCTTATGATTGTTTTTGTTTCTTGCCAGTGAGCTTGGAGATCTGGTGGAAAGCATCCATATAATAGTAGGCCTTATGGAAAACCTTCAAGGGCGTGGAACTTTGAGGGTATGTTTCTTCTTGGATGTGAAACTCTGATTAAAGGATACATAAAGGTCATTAACTTTTTATTAAGCATTATTTTTGCAATGTTCCAATCAAATGTCTGTTTCGTAGGTTTCAAAAAAGTCAAGAAAAGCAAGAAAAAAAAAACCCATGGGAAATGAGGAGGCTACAGCGCATGAATTGTTTGAAAATCATTCAAGTACATGTAACGAAGCTAGCACCGCAAAAAGCACGCCAATGTGCGATTCAACAGTTTCAGCTGAGGATAGACCAATGGATGTGCCTCCCAGTAATCCAGGGGCTTGCAACGTAGGGATTGAAGCTGATAAGATTCAACAAATACAGAGTCCTAGAGTAAATCATGTGGTCGATGATCTGTCTTCCGGTGCTGATGATTCATCTGATGGCGAAGAGAAAACTGCCACAGATGAAGTTGATTTTAAAGTTTCAACATTTATTTCTGCTTTTGCAAGCAACAGCATCATCCAAAACATATGCTGGTTGCTAAAATACTACAAAAGCAACCCAAAACAGACGAATCACCACATTGTAAGTGTTTTGCGGAGGATTACAGGAGACTTGGAACTCTCTCCCATGTTGTATCAGGTAACATCCAACAATAGATACCTTTCTTTTCTATTTTTTTGTTGCAACCTCCTCACTGCGTTATTGGGTTAATTTTGCAGCTGTCACTGCTAATTACATTCCATAAGATCCTTAATGAACAGAAAGCTTGTCCCTGTAAAGACTATGAAAACATAGTTACCTTCCTGACAGACCTGGTTAGAAATATGATGAAGAAAATGAAATCACAGCCTCTTCTCTTTGTGGAAATTCTCTTCTCAAAGACTCGCAAAGAATGCCATTACATAAATGCTGAATATATGTTGCATGAGCTTGGCCATCTAAGAAAACAAATGGGAAATCATGAAAAGGACTTCGGGACTGAGGAAAATGTAACAGCGTCTGACAAAGGATGGGCCCGCAGAAGCTTAGCAGATGCTCTAGGTGATGATGAAGCTGATGTCGTGATTTCTTATGATCGAGGATTTCAAAAGTCAGAGATAATTATTTCTCCTTATAATATCAGTGTATAGTCCTTTGTTTTCTTGTTTATTTTCTATTTGCTAATGCTTAGTATTATTGTATACTACAGTGTGGAGGATCGTATGGATGAAGATGAATCTGCAGGACCACCTAAAAGAAAGAAAAGACTTGTTCTTGATGGTGATATGGAGATAAAAATTAGAGACCTATACGACAGGTATGTTTTGTTGCATGGAGTAGTTAATGAAGGATATAAGCAAAAACCATGAAAAATAATATGTTATATCTCTTATCTTAGTAATATAAGCATTGATCCATTGTTTGTATTTCATAAGCATTGAACGTCGTAAAACTCAGATTGCTGCATATGAGTCATGGCTCAACTGGTTGCTTATAATGAGTTTTTTGTAGGTACAAAGATGATAAAAGTTGCAGTCAACTTATTGCCGAAACTTTGGATCCCAATGGTGGAATTTCTGCTGCACAAGTAACCAACAAGCTTAAACAGGTAGGTCTAGAAACAAGGAAAAGACTTCGACGTGGTGATAGCTCCACCAAACCAAGTCAAGGCGATGATCAAGATCACTTGAATGCAACATCAGTTGCACAACCTTCGTGAGTGTCTTACAAATTTCTAAACCAATTTAGTTTTGAATTTTAATGACTCCTCTACTACCTTTTTGGCACAGAAACAGCAAAAAGAGGGTGAGTTCCTTTAGCAAAGAACAAGAAACACTTTTAAAGGAACTATACGAGAAGTGAGTGACAAATTTCACTTCCTCTTGCTTAAACTCTGTTTGGGGTTTGCATTTAATATATGATGTGCAGGTTCAAGGACAAAAGACGCTGCTGTTATTTGATTGCCAATGAATTGGGCTCCGAAAATACATTTACTACTGCTCAAGTTTCACGTCAACTAAAGCAACTTGGTCTACGTCTCCCTCATGGTAAGAAGTTCAAAGCTGGCATGATGCTGAAGGATGATTCTTCAGACAACGAAACATTGTTAGCATTTAAGAACAGGTAACTATATCCGCAATCGTTACAGTAATGACTCCCATGAAGATCAGGGAAAATTTATATTTGAGATTTGTGTTTTGTAGGAAGAGCAGGAAAAGTCAGAAGGTAGAGAAGCACACAAATGAGATTGCTCCAGGAGTCTCTAAAGACAACACAGGAAGGTAAAACTCTCCACTCATTTTGTCTCATCTGGTTCAACTCAGAACTAAAACGAACTTCTGAGATTGATCATAATATAAGTAAAGTCTCATTAAAGTTACTCTTTTCAAAATTAGGAATGAAACTAGTCCACAAGTGCCTACCACTGCCAAAGAAAAGGACAATGATCAAACAAATGTGGACATCAGCGAGAATGCTCCTTCTACTTCATCTCCAGAAGATGCAAATGTTTTATCAGATCATGAACTTGAGTTTGAGGATGATGAGTTGGCAGATTCAGGCGATGACTCTGAAGCTGGTGGTGCCTCAATCACTCAAAGTCCGCTTAGTAGAAGGAAACTCAAGATGGTACTTGATGTGGAAGATGATGATGATTGATGATAACAAGACTCATCCATCTTCTTATTTAAACTGTAAGGTCTCACATTAAGAACAAAACTCCAGAAATCAACTTAATAGTTAAAATTGAGAAGTAGATTAAAAGTGGAGCAAATGACTCGCAAGAAATCAAAAACATGTTTCAATGTATTCACTATTAATACTGTACGAACTAAAATGATATATGTTAAGATAAAATTATATGATTTACTAGATTTTCAGTTATACTTAAAAATTCCTCTAAAATCACTAGAGTCATGCACCTCTATAACTTGAATATTTAATACAGAAATTGTATATCCAAGATTTGGGATACTGTACAATAAAGAGGGAAGCTTTTTATTATGAGTTGTGATTGTACAATAATGATCAGAACTCTTGTATTATATTTGATTAATATAGAAGGAAAATTAAAATTTATTGTGTATGCATAAAAATAGAGGTTTACACGTATATAATACACATGAATCAAGATGAATCGATTATCTAACATAAATATGTTCTCTCTCATGGCGATAACACCGCTTCGCTATCAACTGTCTTTTCGGTGAGTTGGTAAGTGATTTCCGTCCATCGGCGGTTATTGTTTTGGTGGTTATTTTTCATCTTGATAATTGTTTTGCGATTATCATCCAAATCCTATTTAATCACGTTTTCTGTTTCCTTCTCTGGAGTGATCTTCATCTCGACAATTATCCCTTTTCTCTTTTCACTATGTCTGATAACTTGTGTAAATAGTTACAGGACATTGATTTTGGTATCAGTGATCCAATCATCCCTCTTCCTCTGGCTCTCTGTGCTCAGGCAAAATCTTTGAACCGCTTTACACTAATTTGTAAGCCAACTAATCTTCGCCGTCAGAATCTGCGTGCTCTAATGTCTACCCTACCACGTCTCTGGGGGTATGGACACTGAAGTCACTGGCCGGATAATTGATAACAAGAAGGTCCAATTCATTTTCAATTATGAAGAATCAATGTTATCAATTCTCCGTCGTGGTCTGTCGTCCTTCAATGATTGGATGTGTGTCATCAGGAAATGGCACCCCCTGCACGCTGATGAAGAACTCAAGTACATCCCGTTTTGGGTGCAGATCCGGGGTATTCCTCTCCAATTTCTTGTACCGGATATGGTGATCTACATTGGCCGTATGATTGGGAATTTCCTAGAGACTAATTTCAATTCTGAAATTGCAGCTCATGTGGACTTTGTCCGAGTAAAATTGCTCAGGCATATTGATACTCCCCTCCGTTTTAAACTGTGCTTTCAGTTTGGTAACTTGGATGTTACCCTGAGTTTTTGATTTGAAAAATTTCGCGGTTTCTGTACCGCCTGTGGACTCATGACCCATGAGGCAGTGGATTGTCCGATGAATAACACTGATGCCCCACCTCCACCGTCTGATGATGAAGATGATGACAACGATGATTTCAGGCCAGAAGAGAACTAGAATCTGCATCCCTTTGCATCAATTTCAATTCCAAATGAGGAATTCAAACCCAACAACAAACCTAAGACTGATGATGGAACAAATGCAACTCTGAAACGCCGCAAAATGGATTTTGAAGATTTGCAGGGTAAGTATTTCCTCTTGAATGATTATAAGCAAAAGTATGAATTAGAGGATATTGCTACTGTCTCTACCCGTAAGCGCACTCGTTTTGCATCTGTGGAATCACAAAACTAGATTCCTCATATTGCTTTTCCAACTGAAGATGCTACCAACGTTTCTCCCTCAACTGCACCTAAAGGCACGATGGGCTAAAAGCCACCGGTTTCACAATGAATACAACATGTTGGAACTGTCGGGGTTTGAAAGAGTTCCCGGTAATTCGACGCCTAGAGGGTCTTCTCAAGAAGTATACCCCGGACTTACTCTTCCCTATCGAAACCAAACATCCTAATGATGATCTTCGCAATCTTGATGTTTGTTTAGGTTTTGATAATGTTTTATGTGTTTCGCCTTTAGGATTAAGTGGTGGTTTGGCTCTGTTATGGAAAAGGACGATTTCTGTGTCCTTAACAGATTCAGATGCCAGATGCCAAACTTATGGATGTTGAAGTTAATAATAATAATAATGGTTTAGTTTTCTATTTGTCCTGTGTTTATGGTAATCCTGTACAATCCTTAAGACATCATCTTTGGGAAAAGTTAGAAAGGATTGCAATTAACAGAACTGGTCCTTGGCTCCTTATGGGAGATTTTAATGAGATTCTTAGCAATGACGAAAAAAGGGTGGACAAGTAAGAGAGGCTTGGACTTTTCCTGACTTTCGCAATATGGTAAGTCATTGTCAAATACATGATCTTCCTTTTGTTGGTGATAATATGACATGGTTTGGAAAGAGATATAAACAAATCGTCTAGTGCTGGTTAGACCGTGCCATGGCAAATGATGAATGGAGATATTAGTTTTCGGCATCTTCTGTTGAATACTTAGAAAAGACAGGATCAGATCATCGTCCCTTTATAGTTCAAATACGTCGACAAACGGAAAGACATATTGCTGCTGCTTTTCGTTTTGATAGGCGTTTATTTATGGCTGAAGGTTTTGATGATGAAGTTAGAAGGTACTTTGTTGATGATCATGAGTCACATCTGTCCCTAAGCCAATGCGTAGCTAATTGCCGTCGACGTATCTCTTAATTTCTCAAATTGATAGTGCATTAATAGATTCAAAAGCTGATCCCATACATATTTCTCAGCTGAAAATAGAACTACAATAGGCATATTTGGATGAGGAATTATATTGGCGGTTAAAAAGTCGGACTCAATGGTTAAAGGAAGGTGATCGCAACACCCGACTTTTTCATGCGGTTTCAAAAAATCGTGTTGCAAGAAATCGAATCCTATCATGAATTGATACCACTGGATCAGTCATCTATGGTATTCAAAAGATTGCAGAGGAGGCAACAAAATACTTTACGAAGTTGTTGTAGAAACAAACTACATTGAATAATGTATCTTGGAAGGAAGCTATTACAGGGAATGTTACAGACACTGATAATGAGAAGCTAATCAGACCTGTATCTATTGATGAGATCCGTTCAGCACTATTTTCTATAGGTCCAGATAAGGCTCCAGGACCTGACGGTTTCCATGCGTCTTTTTATCAGCGATACTGGAATGACCTTCAATCATTTATTGTTCAATCGGTAAATCGGTTTTTTGAACTTGGAATTCTGGATCCAGATTTAATGCGCACTAACATTTGTCTTATTCCGAAGATATCAAATCCAAGGAAAATGGAGGATTTCAGACCTATCAGTTTATGTTTTGTTATTTATAAAACGATCTCCAAGATTCTAGTACAGCGGTTGAAGTATCTATTACCACATTTAGTTACCGAGGAACAAGCGGCATTTATTCTTGGTCGTTTGATTACGGATAATGTTATGCTTGCTCATGAGACTCTTCATTCTTTAAAAACTAATCAATGATTGTTTAAATGCTTTATGGTTATTAAAAGAAACATAAGTAAAGCATATGACTCGATTGATTGGGATTTTTTAGAACAAGTTCTTCTTCGACATGGATTTCATATAAAATGGATCAACTGGATTATGGTTTGTGTCAAAAATGTTCGATACTCGGTTTTGGTGAATGGTGGACCCTATGGCTCTATTATACCACAAAGAGGTCTTCGACAGGGCGACCCCCTTTTGCCCTATCTCTATATATTGTGTGCCAACGTTCTTAGTTTACTGGTCAAAAAAGCATAATCGAATGGTCTATTATAAGGTATACGATTGAATTATGGTGGTCCAACCCTTACTCATCTATTTTTTGCTGATGATTCACTCTTTTTATGTTGAGCTAATCGGGATAATTCATATCAGCTTTGTAAGATCTTTCACCTATATGAGAATTTTTCCGGACTAAAGATAAAATTTCAGAAATTGAGTATTATTTTTGGCCAAAAGGTTTTCAATTTCAATCGTTGTAATCTTCAACAGTTTTTAAAGATTCATTCTGTCAGTGGCGGTGGAAAATATCTTGGATTACCTGAACAATTTGGTCGGAAAAAAGCAGAAATGTTCTCTTCAATTCTAGATAGACTTAAAGCCAAATTTCAAGGCTGGCAGAATCGTTTTTTATCTTTGAGTGGCCGAGAAATAATGTTGAAGTCAATAGCCTTCTCCTTTCCTGTATATGCTATGAATTGCTTTCAATTACCTCAAGGTTTATGTGATGATTTAAATAGCCTAATGTCTCGATTTTGGTGGAGTCATAATAAGAGAACTCGAGGTATCAGTTGGGTTTCCTGGAGAAAATTGGCTCATTCTAAGAGAGGGGGTGGTATGGGTTTTAGAGATATTCATCTTTTTAATCGTGCATTATTAGCTAATGGTGTTTGGAAGTTGCTTGAAATACCTCAGAGTCTTCTATATCAGGTACTACAAAACAGATATTTTCGGAATACGCAATTTTGGCAGGCAAAGATCCCAAAATCAGCTTCATATGGCTGGAAATCTCTGCAGTTTGGTGGTATGTTATTATCGAAAGGTGTACGATATAATATAGGCAATGGTTCTAATGTAAGGATAGGAAATGATCCATGGATTCCTGGTTTACCAACGAGACCTGCTTTACTACAACCTGGTATCGATCCAAATCTACCTGTCTTTGTTCTATTTTGCAGTGATCACACTGCTAAGTGGGATAAAAAAATATTTATCTCATTATATAGTGAGAGTGATATACATCGCATATCACAACTCTATGTCACTCCACACAAACTAAATGATACATTACAATGGGATTTTCATCCATCTGGTCATTATACAGTCAAAACAGGATACATAGTTGCTCTTTCTTTGCAATCAAGGTATAACACTCAACCACCTCTTTCACACCATCCATCTATCTCAACTGCGATTTGAAAACTGCGAATACCACCTAAGCTTCAACATTTCCTATGGCAACTCGGCTCTGGAGCTATTGTTTTGGGTTCGAATTTGGAAAGACGTGGTGTTAAGGTATCCCCACTGTGTCCTATATGCCAATTGCGTAATGAAACTGTATTACATGTGTTTATGAGATGCCAGTTTGCAAAACAGGCTTGGAGATGTTCTCAGTTACCTTTTGCTGAATCTCTATTATCTTCCTTTACTTTTCATGAGTTTTTGAAGAAAATTATTGAATTTTCATCTGTTCCTTTGATTACTTCATACAATAAGTACTACGTTTACTTTCTGTCATGGCGACTGTGGAAATCTAGAAATATGCTGATATTTTTCAAGAAGGAACAAGACCTTGATCAAGTATTGGAACTTGTGGATAATGATGTTACAGAATGGATCAAGCACCTAGATCAACCTACCCAACAAACCTATAGATCCTTACCATTTACTCATATTAGTTCATCATGGATACATCCTCCTTTAGGGATATTAAAGTGTATTTTTGATGCGGCTTTTAAGGATGGATTGAACAAAATGGGATTAGGTTGGATCCTTCGTGATGATAAAGGCGAATTTCTTCATTGTGGATTTGCTTGTGATATTGCCAGTTTAGATTCAACAGAAGCTGAGTTTGCAAGTTTATTATGGGTTGTCCAATGTGTTTGGAGTTTAGTCTATAAGAACATTATCTTTGAAGGAGATTGTAAAACTGTTGTTGATGTGGTGAATTTAATGGAAGAGCCAATGTCAAATCTTAAACTTACAAGATACAGAGCAACTTATAAACACTGGACCTATGTTTTTGAAAATAGATCTGTCCAATTCCAACCAAGGAAAACCAATCAATGTGCAGATTGTTTGGCAAAGATGGTTATAAACTCTCAAAATAATTTAGTTATGTTTCATGAATGTCCAGCTTTTGTTTCTTCTGTAATCTTAACAGACTTACAAAATAACCATTAATAAAATATATGATGTTCAAAAAAAAAAAAAAACTACACATGAACATTTTTTTATGTTGATGGCCACTTGTTTTGATTTTTATAACACTTCTTACAATTAAATCTTGCTACGGTTTTACACCGGCATATAGAGATATCATGGTCTATTCCAAGTCTAGAAAAAAAGTTTCTAGCATTTGTCATCCCGTTCAAGGATTTTTTTCTCCTCCATTATGGAGCATGTAGTTACCTATTAATGAGGTTAGTTATCCAATTTGATTGTATATTTTATTTGGTGAGAATGGTTGTACCATGCTCAGTTTTTTTTAAAAATTTAATACAATATAAGTTGACCCGGACAAAAAAAACATTTTTTTTCTTTTTATTGTCTAAGTAACACTAAATTTTTTAAGCAAAACTACAATTCGAATTCAGAGGAACATGAATAAATCTCCCGAATAAAAAAAAAACCAAAGCTCAAAAAAGGAAAAACTATCCTCAAAGGAGGGAAATTTTGCCCACACCAGAAAACTACATCAAAAACATAATCTAAAACAATAAGAATCAACATACAACTATCTCACATAGAGAGTCAGACAACGGCCACAATGAAATACGAGAGCCTGAAATAAGAGCCAAAAAAATCAAATAACATGAGTCTTGAGAAAGTTGTCGGAAGTAAAGATATCATTTTCACCGGGATAATAGACTCAACCTATTCCTTAGCTCTATACGGACCAAATTTCAATAACCACAAGATCCACACTTCATGAGATGAACCTGCAAAGCCGGATGCGAGAGTGGTTATGCCACACCGTCAAACAAGTACATATAATTTGGTGCTCACCTCTTTACCTAAAACACCCCAAATAAAGCAGAACAAAACTGTTGGCCAGAAATCTAGATGCAAGACACCAGACCATAACCAAATACAAGCCAATGAACCACTCAATACATACTAAAGCCATGATTGAAACTAAAACCACACAATTTAAAACATAATCTTTAGCAGAGAAAGAACTGGAAAATGGCAGGAGGCCATTATCTTAACTAGAACCAAAACCAAGACTGATGTAATCCTGAGGAGCTCTAAACAAGGAGCTGAAGAAGGATCAATGGATATATATGTAGCTGAGCTTGAAGAAGGATTTGTAGCTGAAAAGGAATCTAAAGAAGGAGTTAGAAGAAAGGAAGCATCACCAACTTCATCACTCATGAAGATAAAGACATCTTTCAACAAATCTGAAAGTTCTGCGGTTTACTCTTTTAGAGGTACTTCAAGTTGTACTCTTTTTCTCAAACTTGGTTTTATCCCAATGGGTTTTTCAAGTTTGGTTTTTAATGAAGCAATTTGTAGTAAAACATCACCTAAAAGAGGAACCAAAGAACTTAGGCAAATCAAGCTTTGGTTCACAAGAGAAGAATGGGCGAATTCAAGTGTAAACCAAAAAAGAAGACCAAAGCCCAATTTTACAAGCTCATTACACCAAGAAGGACCATAATTTCGTGGCCCCTTATGTTTAATTTTCCTTGTCTTTAGTTTTCACTATTTAAGTCATGTAATGAACCCTAAAACTCTTTAGTCGTTTATTGATAAAGTTTGAGTTTTCTCTTCAATGGCTCAACTCTACTAGGTGTGTCATATCCTTGTAGAACCCTTAGGTGTGTAATATCCTAAGGCTTGGTGTATCAAGAGGCTGCCACACCTCTTGTGTGTTCCATTCGATCCATAGAATCCATCAACAAAACCTTCATTCATCACTCCCGCAAGCTACTCTTCCATCTCAATCAAACTGTGTCCATCTCACCACCATACTCACGGTTATATCCTTTATAGATCAACTCAAAGGGTAGTTCCTTCCTCAGGAAGATCACATCAAGTGGTATCAGAGCTATTTTGAGTAGATCTATCAAAACATGGAGTTCTTCATCTCTATCTTTTAAGACTGTTTTGGATTTATCTTTGCTTTTTTTTATGCATATTTGATTCTTGTTTCTGTTTGTTTAAATAGAAGAAAAAAAATTCATTGTTCTGTTAGTCTTACGACTTGCTTCTGTTTTCACTTAGAGTCAGTTTGTTTAATCGTTGAGTTTCTTTTGTTTCATTAGTCTGTTTAGAGTCTAGGCAAGTCTGTTTAGTTATAGTTTACAAAAAAACCCAAATAAAAAGAGTCATTAGTCTTCTGTAGTTTTAGTCAATTCGATTGCTAGATAGAGTCTTAATATTCTGTCTGGATATAAAGTCATTTTTGGTTTACAACTTGTGTGTGATTAAAAAGATTTTATCAAGTGTTGTGAGACATGGGTTGAGTCTTCTCGAAGGTGAGCAAAGGGACAAGAAGAGTTAATTGTGACATAAGGTTGAAAGGAAGAAAAGATATTGAGCATAGAGTGAAAAGAAAACACGCAGGCTGGGAGCACAAGACTTGGAAACAATCGAGCCTTACGTTCCATATCTAAACTCATACGATTTAAAATTTCCTTTCATTCTTTATTTGACCAGTATTGAATTGTGTGACAAGTTTTAATTTATCTTCTATATTCTTTTACTTACAGGTGCACACAATCAAGAACAAAACTTGAATCCCACGTCACTCAGTCTTGGAGAGCAAGAAAGTTCCATCTCTGACCAAAACCGAAACTGAAGCCACACTCGGCTGCTACCCACTGCGAGTGTCCGAGACAACAAAAAACCAGACTAAGCCATTTTCTATCCTTACGCCTTAAGATTGATTAGTGTTACATTTTCTTGAAACTGATTCCTGCTCATATCAGATTAATTGCATATGCTTGTTTCAAGTTATCACCTAGGATTATTAACTTGTGTTTCACGATTTCCTTTATTCTCAAGCCTAGTAAAACCTAAGTGTGTCTATTCTGAAACTGACTAAACTGAATTACAATATGTCCTAATACCTTATAACTTGTTCAAGTTTACGATCTAGACTAGTTAGTGCTCTGGTCAGTTAGTGTTCACTTTAAGCTTAGCACATCATGTTTGAGTTCATTCTATCTTAAACTCACGTTTTAGTCTAATTGGGCTTTTCTTGCCTAAGGATATTTCCTCCCACATTATTCCTTACCATGATTTATCTCAATTTCTATATCACTGACCTTAAAGTACATGTTACATATTGTCTATTTTTATTAATAAATTAAATATTTAATAATAAAAAATTAAAGGCATGGAACTAGAGCTTTCCGATGTTTACATTTGAATTTTGAAATAAAAATAAATTTTAAAGTTTTCAATTTTAGAAAAGAAGAATTTACATTAATCATTAATAAATGCATTCATCTTTTATTACTTATCTCATCCAAATAATTCACCATTTCTCTAAATTATCCTTCTAAATTTTTTAGAATTATACTCTCTCTCTCTCTCTCTCTCTCTCTCTCTCTCTCTCTCTCTCTCTCTCTNTCTCTCTCTCTCTCTCTCTCTCTCTCTCTCTCTCTCTCTCTCTCTCTCCCTCCTTTTGATGATTCATCTGGAAATCCAGAAGCTTCTCCGATGTTAAGAAACTCTCGCCGGTGCTTCCACATCCAGATCCTCTATACACCGCGGCTCCTCGGCCTTGCCGGCGAATTTTAGAGTCGGCGATCTCGCCTAATTTCCTCAGAAGTCCGTCGCATTTTCAGATATGCCTATTCTTTTTCATTCCGGTTCACTGCGGCTTCATTCATGGCGATATAAACATTCTCGACTTCGAATTTGGCCGGATATGAAGTTGTAAAACATGCATGGAAGTCAGCGAGTCGTTTTAGCGGAGAGACGTCAAGGCAGAGCTTAGATATCCTCGTCGGAGGAGAGTGAGGTGACTTCTTCATGTGGGGGCCAAAGCCGTAGGGAGAAGCTTCTGTGGAAAATACTTTTAATAACCATTATATGTTTTGAGAAAATTTTATTTCCGACCATTTGAGATATAAATTAAAAACCAAAATTAAATCTAAAATTTTTAATAAGTTGTGACAGTTACATACGTAAAAATTAATAAGTAATAAACTAATTAAACAATTTCACATTAATGATATATTTTTCAGGTTTTCGAACCTCATTTTATAGTAACAATAATATAAAAAATATATAACATCAATATTTGAAAATAGAATAACCAGTAGTATATAAATACTGGAAGCTGAGGTTTTAGTTGGGTACCTTGTAACGCCCCACTTCCTTAGGCTGCTACTACCAAGCCCAATAACCCTTAGTATGATAATGTTTGCTTTGGATCGCAAAGGTCCGCACGAATTTCCTGTTGGGTATCACCCCAAAAGGCCTCACACTAATTTGGGATATTAGACTCTTTATATACTAGTTAATCCTTGACTAGTTTTCCAATGTGAGATATTAGTGTTTGACCACACATGGGTCCCACAAATCACCCCAGTAGAGAACGCAACGTATTCGTTGCATACCAGCCGGCCCTACTGATTCTATCCTAGAATCGACCGCGCTCTGATACCAACTTGTAACGCCCCACTTCCCTGGACCGCTACTATCAAGCCCAATAACCCTTAGTATGATATTGTCCGCTTTAGACCACAAAAGCCCGTACGACTTTCCTATTGGATACCACCACAAAAGCCCGTACGACTTTCCTATTGGGTACCACCCCAAAATGCCTCACACTAATTTGGGATATTGGACTCCTTATATACTAGTTAATCCTTGACTAGTTTTCCAATGTGTGATATTTGTGTTTGACCACACATGGGTCCCATATACCTCTCCATTAGGTATAGACTTTTTGATTAAGCATAAGTCATTAATTACATAACAATATTCCTCCCATGATGACATTAATTCGTCACCTCAGATTCAACGCCACATTATCACTTTGATCCTCATTTTCATCACTTTCATCTTTATTGTGGTTATCCTTTGGTGGTTCCATGTCTTTGACAATGGAGGGTCATAAATGATATAAATCTAGTATGGTCAATTGGACATAGGTCGATACGTCGCCAACTTGTGTTTCAGTGACAAGAAGGTGGTTAATTAAGCAAGCTACATGCACATATCATATATAATTGCTTAGTCGCTCTTTCTATGGCCTCTGGTTAGCAAATAGTATTGACATGGTCTTGGCCTTTGTCCCCTAAATTATGACCCTCATTCTCATAATCGATAACCTCATCCATCAAATTTTTTTTATATATCTCTTGGCTTTGATTTCGTTACACATTTTACAAGTGTCTGCATTCGGTCGAGTTGTGCCCAAATCTTTTATGGAATTTTTAGTATTCCTCATCATTATCATCTTTAGGAAGGTTAGCATCACACTACATGAAAATAGGGGGATTTTTGATGAAATTTACTGACGGGTAAATTTTCGTCGGTAATAGTGACGGCAAAACTGACGGATTTGTTGGTCGTCAATAAGTTCCTGGCGGGTTAAATTCTGTTAGAAATACTAACAAATTAATGACAAAAATTTACTGTCGGATATAATCCGTCACTAATCCATCAGTATGCCGTCAGTAAATTTGCCTAATTTAAACTATTCGTTGTTAGTCGTTACCAACATATATATTCAATATACTGACGGAATAATCTATCAGTAATTCGTAAGAAAAAAGTTCTATATATACCAAAACATCCCCTCTCATTATTTCACAAAGAATTTCACAAAGATACTTATAAAATGTCTACTCCTTCTTATTTTCTATCATGAATGGATGGTGAAAGGATGTATCCATAGACAAAGCTTTTGAACGAGGAATATGAAATGGTGTTATAAAGTTCATGGAATTAGCATGTCGACAAAACAGTCGTAAGTTAACATGTCTATGTTCTTTATGTCAATTTTTTTGTCATATCAGGATAAATATAGTATGAAATCACTTGTACGTGAATGGTTTTTTTGCCGAGTTATAAGATTTGGTATTTACATGGAGAACAATATGATATTGTGCTAGTAGTAGTGGTAGCAAACCATTTCCCAATAGGATAGAGGAACCTAGAACGGAATTAGATTTTGGGGCACCTACTGTTCAAATGGTTAATGACGTCTATAGAGAAAATATAGAGACGACTCATGTTACGTATGAAGAACCAAATTTATAAGCACAACAGTTTTTTGGTATGTTAGAGGCAGAGAATCAGTCATTATATAGTGGATGTAGAGATGGTCATTCGACTTTATCATCTGCTAGTAGGTTGATGGGAATAAAGACATATTATAATTTGCTTGAGGATGCAATTGACGCAATAAGCAAGTTTGTGAGAGATATCTTGCCAAAGGATAATGATATATTGGCTTTTTGATACTTTTTGGCATTAATTTTGATTGCATTTTGGGTTCTTTAGCTTGCATTTAGGTCTAGATAGTTGCATATTGCATATCATTGCATATTTCAGGTGTTTGAGGTGTGTAGAGCTAAATTAGAATCAAATGAATGAGAAAAGAATCAAAAAGGAGCAAAAAGGAAGTTTAGGAGAAAGTATCGACCATGTTGTATTGGTTGCTTTGACCGATACAACTCCTGAAGAATCTATACCGAGTAGAAGCAACCTGTACACAAAGGTCGATATGCTGGTATCGACCAATGTGTACCGACTGAAGTTGATCGATACAAATTATGAAGAAGAAGTACTGATGAAGACTAGCTAATAACATGGACCGATATGTTGGTATTGGCCATTGTGTATTGGTTGGAAGTGACCGATACCAATCATGAAGAAAGGATATCAACCATATTGTATTGGCCGTTTTGGTCGATATCAAAGTAAAAAAGTCAAAAAATGTTGACCTAACCTTTTACGCATTTGTTTTAGTGGTTTAACCAAATTATTTTGGGTTCACCTAAGAATATTAGGAGGATTATATAAGGTTAGCCTTATGAATAAGGCAGAGAATCAAGGGAAGATAACAGGCATGCGTGTATCA
>OVBE01002412.1:0-30803 GCA_900406425.1 Iberis pinnata
CCACCTAGTCCTATCTAGTCCAAAAAGCATGGACTAGAACTACATGAGACTCTATTCATGTCAGTTTGAACCTAACACGTTCTACTAAGCTCATTCCATAAAAGACCTGCCACTCAGTAGTAAATTCATGGCTTGAAAGAAGGGAAGTTTCAAGGGTGGGGGCTCTACTTGGGTTAGCAAGAGTGGTAAAAGGTAGAAGATAACTCGAATATGTATATCCTATCCATAAGTTCATATTCAACACAAAAACATGATAATTATACATTCAAACTCAAGTTCTAATAGATATGAGCAAACTTCAAATCTCAACAAGCTTCAGGAGATAAATGATCATGCAAGTTCACATTCCAAGAAAGGTGCAGTTTTACTTCAGACTAGTTCAAGATGCACTAGACAACTAATAACTAGGGCACTTACATTTTCTGAGAAAACAACATACTTACAAAGTTATCATCTTCCTAGTTCCCTATGCAAATTCAAATGAACAACCTATATATCTAACATCCTAGATGCAACTATATGAACACTCTTTTTTTGATAGACAATTTTCAAATTTTTTTCAATTTTTATGGTTTTTTCTATGCTTAGATGTTATGTAAATTCTATGCAAAGATGGTGACAAAGGAAAAAGTTATAGAAACTTCATTAGTGATAGCCCCCTGAATCCTCCCCTAAACCTTAATTACACAGTCTCTGTGTAAACGAAATTCGAAAGTGGACTCAGGGGTTGGACAGATAGCGAAAAGCACAAACATACTTAAAGCACAAACAACAATCAAAAACATCAAACAGAAATAGTAAACATAAATCAATGCACATTAGGCGGATTATACAATGCAGGTTAGGATGGGGATGGACCTCAAAACGGGATGAAGAATTCGGAAGAGAGATATTCATTCATCATTTCTGCAGTGTATCCCTAGTTAGCACCCGATGCATCTTGTTGTTGTAGTTCTTGTGGTTGTTGAGGAGTTGTTGTTGTTGAATGGGGCGTTGGCTGACGGATCCACAGTTTTCTCTTTCAAAGTGGTGTCTCTTCCTCCTCTGCATTGTTTCACGTTCTACAGAGGAGTGATGGTGAGGTCCTCAACTCGTGGTTGCCTTGGACTTAAGGGTGATGGATTTACTTCTCTCTAAGGTTTCACGGGACCTTTGCTTCTTTGAGGTGGTGGCTTGTTTAGCTTCAGGGTAAGCTTTTTAATCTGAGTGGTCATCTCTTTGAACTTCCTACTGAAGTAGCTATCTTGGAACTTGTTCCACTTCTGGAGCTTCTCGATGTTCTTGTGAGTTGTGGCTAAACTCTTTCCATGGTTGGTAGTTGGGGCTTCTTTGAAGTGCTAGCATTCAGGCTCATTTAGGTCTTGATCATTTGGAACATCCATCTTTTCAGCCATTGCTTCATCAGCTACTTCCACTGCCTCCCTATTCTCGAAATATAGCAGAACATCAGCGCTCGGTTGGAAATCAATACTATCCCCTTTTCTGATTGTGGTGATTGGGATGTTCGGGAGTGATAAGCGTGCCTCCCCCATGTGTTGGTCCCTCAAAGAAGTGAGCATTCTTCAAATAAGTTAGATCAATCCACCTTGTTGGGTGACCTTTACCTTCTAGAGGAACATTGCATGCCCTCAGAGTTGGTGTCACAATCCCCCCAATTGTCAAAGTCCCACAACTACTCTTCTTATAGAGTGCTTTAGGACACTCTATATACAACATTAACTGGTTGATTAAAACCCGAGATAGGCTAGAGTTAGCTCTATCTCCTTTCATCGGACAGCCATTGGATGTGTATAGTAGTGTAGGCTTCAAAGCTAAATCAATCATCCCCATCTCCCCATCAGTAACGTGTCATGTTACTTTCCTTTCAAATATGGTATTTGTAGTAATATTATGGAAGTAATGCAAGACTGGGCTCCTTATTCCCGTACACTTCGACTTTCCTGGGTTATAAGTGCAAACTCCTATTGTTTCCCATAACGCAGAAAGCTCTTCCTTGATGAACTCTGGAAGCTCATCAATGTTCCCATCAGACGGGAACCCATAAAGGCCGTTCAACTCTCCCACAGAAAGCTCATAGCTCTGGCCTCGCACCAAAAACGTGATGTACCCCTGCATCTCGTCATCATCGCAATATAACTGAACGGTGGCTAGGAAGTGGCAGGTTTCTTCCTTGTACCCGTCACAGTAATTGGTCATGATCTTCTCAAGATTTGCAGCCTTTAAAAGATGGGATATGTCTTTCGCGATTCTGAGGGCTCCCATGGTTGGTTTATGTGGGAATCGAGTTCCCTTCAAGCCTCGTGAAAGAAGTTCCCCGGGGTCAAACGAGTCAGAGCTTTCTTCATCCGCCATTTGAGAAGTTCCCTCGTTTACTACCGAGTTCTTAAACTGAGCATAGTAGTCTTGGGGTTCAATATTCATTTCTTCACCCTCCTTATAATTAGGGTCTTCACTGCTATTTTCTTTTTCCATCTCAACCTGCTTCCCTTTCCTTATATCTGAGCGTATTTGACAGTATTCCGCATTTTTCCTAGCGTTTGCATGCTCTTCCCTTTCTCTTTCTCTTTCTCGCTCAATGTTGGCGATTTGAAGAGAATGTTGCTCCCGAATTTCCATTTCATCTTTTGTTCGTTGCAATCTTTCAGCTATTTCATGCCCTTGAAGCTGCCTTCTCATAAGTATTGGGAAATTTGGAGAGAATTCTAGAGAAATCTCAGGATCGTCTTCTATGGCTCTGAAGGATGACCGTTCTATGCAAAGCCTTTTTAGTATCCTTTCTCTTAATGGTTGAGACATCTTGATCCTGAAAGAGATAGCATACAATTTAAGGTATGTGAGTAATTTTCCAAATGCCAAATGAGTTCAATAAGCATCTAGTATACATTCACAAAAAAACGCATTTTAAGTCCCAAGACCGATCTTTAAAGAAATAGTTCTTTGATAAAACAACTAAACAAATCTTCATTTGTAAAAACGTTAAAACCGATTTCAAGAGAAATTGGGGACCGAAAATTGCATGAGGTAAGGAATGAAACCGAATGAAGGTCTGTAAAGTCTTGGTGAAAATCCTTGGAAGAGCAAATACTTCAAGAGGGAATGCCTTAAGAAAATGATTTTGAGCAAGAGAATATGCAAGTTTTTAAAGCTTTGAATTAGTGTAGTGAAGGATAATGAGGAGTACTCCCTTCTTATTGAAGCTTAGCTCGAAACTGAGATTTGGTGTTGAGGAGTGGTGAGTGGAAACACGTGGGTGAGGTTCAAAGTGGTGGTATGTGGAGGAGGTTTAAAGAGGGGACATGGTGGTGATGGAGGTGTAAGAGTATTGTTGAGGAATCTTGGAAAGGTGAGAGGACGCTTCTTTGGCATGAGGTGAGTAGTGGGCAAGTGGAAATGCTTGTTTGATCAATTTGAAGTATATGGCTCGATGGAAATTGTTTGGCTCGATGGTGCTTGAAAACCACTCAATCATGATTGTCGTTGTGGCTTGGCCACATGTTGTGTCATGGCTCGATCTCTTTTTGAGAGTTGGCTCAAGCAAACCTTGCTTGGCTCGATGGTTGCCGAGACGTGGCTCGATCATAGCTTGAACCTTGACTCGATTGTTTTTAAACACATTGTTCGGGCTTGATCAAAGGTTCGAGCTAATCCATATTCCATTGTATCTCACTGCTAAATGCCCCAAACACATCCCTTGAGTACCTAAAACACCAAAACCAGTTTAAAACTATAATGCATTAAATGAAATACTGAAATAAAAGACATTGAAACTGAATATATACAAAGATAGACATGAGACTTCCTCCCAAGCGAGTTTGTTAAAGTCACTAAGCTTGACTTTTTGGTTTTAAAATTAGTGACCCTGAGACGGTTCCCCAAAGAGAATCGAGGTCTTTTTTCAAACGACTCTATCATTGCCGTGCTGATCGATTTTGTAGTTCAGCTTCGACTCTTCATCAACTTCTACAACAAGTATGATGTCTTCACCAGACATGATTTCTTTGATCATGAAGTTCCTGGAGCATTGTGGATCCACATTCCCCAGATAGTACCTGAACCTTGTGTTGAGTAGAAACACTTGGTCTCCATTTCTGATTTCCATGGTCTGGGTATGAATTTCAAAACTTTTATCTGAGTTAAGAGTGTCTGAAGGTGGTTTCTGAGGTGGTACACGTTCAGGTTAACGCTTGAACTCAGGATTTCGTTTTCCTGCAACCTTCAGATTGTTCTCATCAGTTGACATCACCAATGTTCTGATTTTCTCTAACTATGCGGGAATCCTTTTATCTGGTTCCTTAATAAGCCTGAAAGCTTCATGTTGCATTGTAAAATGGGTTGGACTCTTCCCTAATTCATCTTCAGCTGGATCACTGCTTGAGTACCCATCTTCATCATTGCTCTCGTTCTTATCCTTGATTGAGAATAGCTGCCCTTGGATTGTAAGCTTCTTTGTCTTGCTCCTGATGTTAAAAATCATCTTTGGACCTCTTCCTACGTTCAACTTGATGTGACCTTTCTTGACGTTGATTACAGCTCCAACTATTGCTAAGAATGGTCTTCCAAAGATCAATGGGTCCTTCGGTTCTTCATCCACTTCCAATACCATAAAGTCTGTGGGTAATTTTACGTCCTTGATCTTGATAGGTAGCTTTTCCAGGATGCCAATAGGATACCTAATTGATCTATCTGCCAACAACAAAGTTATGTTGGAAGCTTTGAACTTGTCGAATCTCATCTTCTTGGCAGTGGATAAAGGCATTAGGTTGATATATGCTTCTAAATCATAGAGGCATTCGTCAAAGGTTAGGGGTCCTGGTGAGCATGGAAAAGTAAACGAACTAGGATCGTCTTGCTTCTCTGTTATCAAAGCATTGCACTCGAAAATAGGTTCCAGCACTTCTTGAGCTATCTCTTCTTTCATAGGTTTCTCAAAGATGTCTGGGTATTTCGCCATGATCTCTTTCTTGAACCGTGATGAGAATGGCAATCTTGGAATATAAGGTGGTGGATCATAAGGCGTTGTATTCTCCTTTGAAGTAGATAACTTATCAACAGGAACATGTTCTTCATAATCCATACTTGCAACTACGTTTGAATTCAAATCCCCCACAACTTGAATCACACTCTCCCCAGTGGAAGTAGTAGTGAAAATTGGAGGAGGAATGTCAATGGTATTCCCAAGATAGATGGCATTAACATGAGCATACTCCTTCGGGTTTTGCACAGACTTTCCTGGAAGTTGACCGTTTGTAGAAGCAAAAGTGGATATTGTCTTGCCTTCGAGAGTAGTGACCCTGGAGTTGAGATTTTCAAGCTTTGCATAGATGGCATTGAATGAAGTACCCATCTGGTGTTGAATTTCACAAAATTTCTTTGATGTCTCCATGGCACTATTGGTTTGATCTTGAAGAAGTTTTTGTAACATAGCTTCGATGTTGAAAGGTTGAGCGTGAGGTTGGTTAGATGTAAAACCAGGAGGTGCACCAGCAGGTTGCTGTTGTGGTTGCTGAAAACCATTTTGCTGTTGTTGTTTTGGGAACAAACCACGATTATGATTGTCGTTGATGAATGGTTAAACGGTCTTCTGTGGTTGCAATGGATACACTTGGTCCTGTGGGTTAGCGACGTTGTTGCTTCTGTAAGAATGACCAGGTTTGTTGGAGTAGTTGATGAACTCTTTGTTATAGCCACCTTGGTTCTGCACATAGCTGATCTTTTCTTGATGGTTAACATTCCCAACTTGAATCTGAAGTTGTTCTTCATCAGTGATGAAGTGTACCTCATCAGTGATGAAGTGTACATGATGTTGTTGACCCAAGAGTATCTTGTCCAAATTCTCATTCAGAGCTTTAATTTCTTTCTTTGTGTTATCGTCTGTTGCAGAACCACCTCAAGGTGTTCGGTCATAGTCTTCATTGTATATCCCATCAGACTGAGCAAGGTTTTCCACAAGCTCCCATCCATCATCAACACTCTTATTGAGGAAGTTCCCGTTGCTTGCAGTGTCAAGCAACATCCTTATCTTTGGTAGAGCACCACGATAGAGTGTGTTGAGGAGTGATTTTTTGCTGAAACCATGATGGAGACACTGCATAGTGTATGTCTTAAAGCGTTCCCATGATTCAGAGAAGGTTTCAGCGTTTCGCTGTGCGAAACTAGAGATGTAATTCCTCAATCTTGCTGTTCGAGAGGTGGAGAAGAATTTGGCAAAAAAATTCTTCTTGCAAGCATCCCCAAGTAGTGATGGAATTCCTGGGAAGAGACTTCTCTCATTGATGTGCTTTCTCTCACAAAGAGAATGGGAACAGTCGCAGCTTAAAAGCGTCTTCACTCACACCATTGATCTTCGTAAGGCTGCATAAGCGATCAAACTCGTCGAGGTGATCGAGTGAATCCTCCATCGGCATACCATGGAACTTGTTCCCCTGCACCATTGCTATCAAGATGTGCTTGATCTCGAAGTTGTTGTTCTGAACTGCAGGTGGGTTGATTCCATGACGAATGGTGTGAGTGTTTGGGTTGTCACCAGCACCAATAGTGTCCTGGTTATCTCTTTCAATGTTTTCTTCCAACTGTAATTCCAACCGTCTTAAGTGTTCCACACGTTCTTCTGCACGTCTCGCCCGAGAGTATTATAGTTCAAGAACACTGATATCTTCAACAATGGGAATTAAGTTTGTTGGTCCTCTGCTCCGCAGGTTCATACACTGCTATGCAAGTACCTGAAAAGAAAGGAAACAGAGGAAAACAAGGTGAGAATGTTAGTAAAAAGAAACTTGAACTCAAGAGATCCAAAATCCCGAATGTAGCAAACAAAGACCCAATTGGCAACGACGGCAAATTGATAACACGTTTTTTAGTGATCAAATACCATTACACATGCATGTCACTGTAGTATAGATGGGTGTCAATCCAAATGGGTGTCATGCTAACAATCAATATTGCAATGGTTCTTTTAAGTCAAGCTAACAATAAAAAGGGGGTGTTGCTAACACGTCCTAAGAGAATAAAAGATGCATAAAACTAAAAACATAAACAAAAGGAAACATGCATTAGTAAGTAAAAAGGGTAAAAGGCAAGATAAGTAAAAACAGAGGAAATGTAAGAGAGTGAAAATGATGCAATCATTGAAAGGGTCCCTAAGGATGGGGTAATTGGGTAGTGTTCCTCCTCAAACTCCCTAAGCGTATAACATACCTCATACAAAAAGCTACTCCCTAGACGATAGAATCATAACTAATCAAATCCAATTCCTTGGCAAATGAAATCAAACTAGATGACAACCAAACCAAACTTCTGTTAGCGGAAGTACTCCTAACGTGCATTATAAACCATCTACCTTATCCAATAATCCTCCCAAACACCTAATTCCTTAGGCTGAGATGCATATCCTATGCATCTAATTCCTTAGGAGGGGACAAATCTCTGAAATCACCTAGATTAGGTCACTTCAATGAATCACTTTTCGGGTGTTAAAGTGCCCAAGATCATATCTCAACGGGTCAGGTCGAAATAATTAGCATTAAGCGCAATGAAACAGAAGGGATCTTTTAAACCATAAAGCTTAGACACCTAGGAATAACAAGGAAACAACACTACCCTATCCCATCCTCAAGGAACCTAGGTCACTACTCACAAAGCATATGTGATGCAAAATCAGAAGAACATGAAAGCATAGCTACTAAAGAAAACATTTTAGATCAAAGGTCAACAACTAAAAACATACTTTTTAAAACCCTAAAACAGAAGAAAAGAGAAAACAGAAAAAGATGCAGAAGATGAAGATCTAAAACATCAAGAACATCAACCCAGAAAATAAGAACATCAATGTAACAGTAACCAAACAAAGGAAATGATCAAAACTAAGCAAAAGATTAAAAGCTTAAAAACGTAAATCAATCTGCACCAGATAGATCACAACCCTAATCTATGTAGGAAAAAAAAGAAAAACAGAAGATTAACATAAATCTTAAAGCAATCTGGGTTTGAAATGTAGAACACTAAGAACAAAAGCGAGAAAACTAAAAACCTAAGACAAAACCTAAAAATGGCAAAAGAAAAGACTGCTCCCAAATGGAGGCGTTTTAAGGCTTTATATAATGTTTTGGAAAAGCCCTAAAACGCATAAAAGACAAACTACAATCATTAAACTGGGTCTTGGGTCAGGTCCATCCTGATTCGAGTTGGTCGGGTCGAAGCATGCTTGGGCTCGAGTTGAGAAATGCATGAGATCGAGCTGAAGAGCTTAGGCGAGACGAGACAAGACGAGATTTGGCTCGATCGCCGGATCGAGCTGGAGTTGGCTTGGCTCGATCGCCGGATCGAGCCGGAGTTAGCTGGGCTCGATCGCCAGATCGACCTGGGGTTGGCTTGGCTCGATCGCGGGATCTAGCCGAGAAGATATGTGGTTGATCTAGACGTGTTGGATCGAGGCGAAGTAGAGGTGGCTCGATCATGAGATCGAGCCAAAAATTAAGGCTAAGGAGCATGTTTGGCTCGATCGCGAGATCAAGGCCGAGAGAGGGAGTTGGGCCGAGGGATGATCGATTCGAAGAAGAAAGTGATCGAGTCGGGCCTTTGTGCTGGATCGATTCAAAGTTAGCTTGGCTCGATGGTTGGGCTTAGTTCTGCCTTACACTGCGCTTGAGTTGGTTATGTTCTAAGCATTTTCAGTTCCTCTTCTGAATTCTCACAAATCGTCCTGAAAGCTCCTGAAAGTCCTGAAAAATCTCCATTGTGCTGATGCAAAAACTCCCTAAAAATCACAAACTTTATAATAACATCTATAAATGCGACATATGAACAAAGAAAGACCTAAAAAATGATGCTAAATGACTTCTAAAAACCATGAAAATACAGAGACATTAGTTTCCTTTTGAAGAGAATAAGATTTTTGAAGACAAAAAGCCAGGATAAATGGCTTAAGAGTGGGGATAAGAATACTGCATTCTTCCACTTGACAGTAACAAAAACTAGAAAGAAAAACAAGATTGAAGAGCAAACTGATAATGATGGTATCATGTAGAGTGCAGAAAAAGAAAAAAGTATGTTGGAAATTCAATATTTTGAAAAGTTGTTTGCTGCAACTGATCTGGTCTCACCTGAATTTTATGGTCAAATTTTCTCTGGGTTTCAAAGCAAAGTAACAATGGTTATGAATGAGTCTCTTACTTGTGATGTATCTGCAGAAGAAATTCAACAAGTGATGCTACCAATTAAAAGTTAAAGCGCATTGGGCATGGATGGCTTCAAAGACGCTTTTTTCAAAACGTACTGAGAGGTTTTGAAGATTGAAGTCGTATATGAAGTGCATACATTTTTCTCATAAGGTAAATTTCAGGATGATACGAGCCTAACTCTTATTAGCCTGATCATGAATGTTCTTAAACCTAGTCCAATGAGTGAGTTAAGGCCGATAAGTTTGTGTCATGTAGTTTATAAAATAATCTCAAAGATCCTAGTCCATCGGCTCCAGCCGGTTCTTCATCAAATAGTTTCACAGAGACAAGCAACATTTGTAGCATCACGACTAATATTTGATAAATATCAATCACACATGAAGTTATATATAGTTTACGTACTATTCCAACAATCGCCAAGGATTTCATACTTGTTAAAACAGATATGTCGAAAGCGTATGATCGTATGGAATGACATTTCTGATAGGAGATCTTGCGCCGACTAGGGTTTTTTACACTATGGAGGATGCAATGTGTATCGAATGTCATGTTAAAAATTATGTTAAATGGGCAAGTATATGGCTTTATTTCCCCATCATGTGGATTATGAGAAGGGGATCCGCTATCTCCCTTTCTATTTTTTCTAGGAACAAAATTTATAATACATATCATTAAAAAGCATAGGAAAGTAGAAGAATTACAAGAGTTAATTTTTACCCAACTGGTCCGTCAATCTTACATCTCCTCTTTGTTGTCGATAGCTTATTCATGTAAAAAATATCAAAGGAGGAAATAAGAGCTCTGATGTCGTGCTTCAAACAGTATGAGATCATATAAGGCCAAATGAACAATATTACAAAGCCAGCCATTATAGTTTTTGGAGAATTGGTCAATACTGACAAGAAAGATTGGATTCAGAATTTAACCAAAATTGAATCTAGGAGGAGAAAGTAAACACCTTAGGCTACCTGAATGTCTGAGTGGTTCTACTGGAAATGCTCTGAATACGAAAAATTTGGCTTAATAATTTGATTTGGGACTAAAGTCCTAGAAGACCTCTAAATCATTCACTTAATGTTGAATCACATATGAAGGTAAATGCCCTTATTGTTGCACAATCCAGTACATGAGATGTAAGAAAGTTAAAATTATTGCTACATCCCCGTGATGTCCATTTCATTTGCCAAAGAAGACCATTGGTAGGAAGAGCATATTCCTTTGCTGGCACTACATAAGGGATGGTAGATTCTCTGTTAAATCTCCATATGCACTAGGTGACAGACTAAGACATGAGAATTCATTTGCAGAGGTTGAGGTTGAATGTCAACCTTCCCCAAATTCTCTGTATAATGAATGTTGGAAAATTCAAAGACCATCAAAAATCAAACACTTTTTGGTGTGTACTCATAGGAAGCATGGTTGTTGTTACTCGTTTAAAAGATAAAGGGCTGAAAATGCAAGATGGTTGCTTATTGTGGGAAGAAGATGAAACAATAAACCACATTTTCTTTCGCTACTCCTTTACTCGCTAGGTGTGAGCATTGACAAAACATCCCCACACCCCTCAAATTTTTTACCTCATCTACCTTTGTTAGCATGGATGACCTATTTTAGATGAAGCAAATCAATCACATCCTTTATGGCAGCTTTGGAAGAATAGGAATGAAGCATTATTTGAAGGGAAAAAGTCTCATGCCTTGGACTTAGTGAATAAGGTCGTGTCTTGCGTATCTTAATGGAATGCTATTCAAGAAAATCATAACTCGGCTCTGAGTCATCAAGATGTACAACATGTGAAGAATATTTGATGAGCGCCTCCAGTTGGTGAGGTGAAATGCAATTTTGAATTCGCCTGGTCTTAGCAAATACAATTGGCAAAAATAGCATGAGTAACTCAAGACTATAATGGAAAGGTTGTAGCTCATAGTCGTAGATCCTATTCTCATGTTTTTTTCTTTCGTTGAAACTAAATTTAAGAGCTGGGAGTGGACGCTAGAAAGTACGGACATTCTTCACCACTCACACATAATATTTCGTTGCTCATTTATGAATACAATATGCGCCTTTTACAAACCAATATAATTGAGTGGCCAATTTGGTTTCGCTCTCTTCATCCTCTATTAAATTTCACCGTTATTGAATAAAACAAAATGTGATAACGGATGGTAGAGTGGTGTATTGTGTAGCATCAAATTACCCTCGATGGATGCAAGGCTTTTTCCCAAGGAGCAAAACGAGGCTTTAAGGACAAGATGGTTATCTTATACACTCTTTGTCATGTTTTATTTTGGGTTAACTTTACTACGCCCCCATCCAAACTATATGCTCCCAAACTATTTCTTCGTCAACTTTGAATCTCTTGAGTATCATACCTGAATTTATTCATATCTTTACCCGACCCCGCCTAAAAAAAAAAAAAATTGAATTCATCAGTAAAGTTCTAGACGATTAATAAGCTTAAATTGCGATTAAAATACGCATTTTGGTTTAAATTAAAATCCAAACCAAACCTAATTTTAACCCATAACCGATTTAAACAAACCCAAACCCAAACTTATCTTTCTAAAAATAAAAATTAACTTTTGTGGATACTTTAAATGTCCTATTTAAACTAAAATATTTTGAACTATAGTTTATTTATCCACAAAATTGTTAAAATACACATAAAAAACAATTTATAAAATATGAAAATATAAACTAAAATATTAATTTTATATAAATATAATATTTTATTTAATATATGATAAATATCTATATATATTAATATTTTTATTAAATAATATATATATAATAAATAATTGTTATATAATATATATTAAAGAATATATAATATCTATTTAATATATATATAATATAAAAATAAAATTATATAATATATTTATTTAATAAAATTATATATTAAATAAAGTACATAAATATATAAATTTAAATTTTTTATTAATATAATATTTTAGTTTTTAGTATAAAGTATATTAAAGTGTATACACATAAACAATAGTTCAAAATATTTTATTTAAAATACAACATTTCAAGTATCCTTAAAATTTAATTTTCAATTTTAAACAGATAATTTTGATTTTGTGTTTGGTTAAAATCGGTTACGGGTTAAAATTGTGTTTGGTTTGGATTTTAATTTAAACCAAAACGTAATTTTTAATCGCAATTCAGGCTTATTAATCGTTTGGAGGTTTACTGATAAATTCGAGTAGTTTTGGGATCAAGGTTAGAGATGAATAAATTCAGATGTGATGTTCAAGAGCTTCAAAATTGAATGAAAAATAGTTAGAATGAATATAGTTTTGAGCCGTAGTAAAATTGACCCTTCTATTTTTATCTTTTAGAGGCTATGTTTGAGCCATTGATTTGTTACGATTTTTATGATTTTAATTACACTCTTGAGAAAAAATGACAATTTATGCATTAATGGTTATTAATTTTGTTTTCCATATTCGGATGAATATGACGATGATAACAAGAATAATGACGACCATGGTGGTGGACACTATTGGTTGCGATGAATAATGATGATTAAGAAGCCATCATCAACAGTTCAAATTATTATACAAAATTGGAATGAAAAGAAAAATCAATTTGGGAGTTGATGATCTGAAGTCATATATTCTGGCCAATGCAATCATAATGGGGAAAAAAAGGAGGATAGAAAAGTAAGTTCAAAGACATTTATTGGTTACACCTTTTTATTATCTAATGATTATGAAAATGCATTATTATCAATAATATAGTGATGATAATTTGAGTAGTGAATGCGTAGTGGAACTTTTCCTTTGTAATGGCCTTATAAAAACTACTTAATCGCGACCTCATTTGACAATATTTTCTACGTTTTCGAAATAATCATTTTCGTTTCTCTTTAGACCAGCACCAAGCTCGTGGTTCAGCTTTATCTATTCAAATCATTGGCCCTTAAGGATTCCCATCAATTCGATAAAATACCTATTAAAATTAGTCATATGAATCTTAATTCCACAAGAAATTAATAATACTTTATGTTTTAACGAATAACATATTCCACGAAATTGTAAATTTTGTAAGTCTATATCATAAGAAAGAGAGACATTTCCAAAAGAGAAAACCATCGAAATTTCGTTGGAAAATCTTTCATTGACAATATTTTTAAAAATATATTTGTCGATTAGAGATGGTTGTAAATCTAAATCCATAAGAAAATTCGATAGACCTAACAGAGATTATTCAAACGAAAATTTTAACAAAATTTAATACTGCGATGGTTTCTGAGAGATATTTCTGACGCTAATACCTGATAATAGTTTCAATGGAGTTTTAGAATCCCTGATGGGTTTTCTACGTATATACAGTTTTTTTTATAGATATTTACATTTAATAATTTATTTTCTCATAAGTTTTGATGGACAAATATATGCTTTCATCATCCCTTCCCATCTTTCCAATCATCAATCCGATCTTGTTAAATCCATAAAGTTCATATTTATTGTATGAGGAGGCATTCAAGGAAAGGAAAAGGACTATCAGATCGCGACAACAACCCTAGAGCGCATGATGGAGGAGCAAAGAGAACCGACACCGGGACAAGGAGAACCAAGCTGAAATGAGGAGATATCTCGGTTTATGGCGGAGATGTGGAGATAATGGCGCGGTCGAGGCAGTTCTAACGGTTTTGGCGGTCGTTAGATATTATTTTGGAAAAATTTATGAAGAATACCATATTATTTCACAACTTTAGACAAAATGCCATAAAACCAATACTTTTCATTATCTACCATATCTCAGTTGGTGGTTTGACTAAAATAGCCATCAGACACTTTTGTCCAGCACTTAGTGTTGTGTCTACTGGTCCGACATTGGTGGACATCGGGTTAGTTGGAGATGTGTCTACTGGTCCAACAGTGGATGACTCCCTCTCCTTTCAAGAAAAAAATCAAACTGTTAGATGTTTTGCCTAAGCATAGCTGATACTTACAAATGTCCACCTGGTTTGTTGCCTTAACTGATCTCTCTATTCTGATCTGCACCACCTACATTGACTTCATTCTCATTGTCCAAAATTGTTGTCTGGTGGAAAACAGAGGTGGACATCGGATTGTCTGGTGCTGTGTCTACTGGTCCTGCAGTGGACAATGGTTCCTCCTTCAATTAAATGATGCACTGTTCATCCGCGCTTAACACTTTTCTCAGGGGCAAATGTGTCTTTTTTCTCATACCATCATACCATCACATTATGACATTGGTCTAGGATTTTGCCATTTATGGTATTTTCCACAAAAAAACCATAAATTTATGGTATAATCTACAAATTTCCCTATTATTTTTAATATTTTCGAACGTTTTGTATTTTGAAAAATTTTAATTTTAATTTTAGGATTTTATTTGAATATTAATTTTACTTTTAATTTGAGGATTTATGTTAAATAGTAATTTGAATACTAATTACATTATTATTTTAATTTTATTTAATAATATAATCTAATTTAATTTAATATTAATTTTTAAAAAAAAAATTAAATAATTTTAAACATATTTTTGGGATCAAATTATCACTTTCGTAGGAATCCGTCGGTTTTGAAACCATGGAAAAACCATCAGTTTTAAAACCGTAAAAAACCATCGATAATATAATCGTTGGATATATACCAACCACTTTACGTCAATGTTTTGTTATGAATGTAGTCATCGGTATTTCGTTGGAATATAGTGTTTCAAATCTGTTGGAGATAGCCATTTCCAACAGATTTAAAACGAAGATGATTGTGGTTCTAACTTCTATCTTATAGTGATGATCTAAAGGGTAAGATTTGACCTCTTCAAAAAGGTGAATAATTGAAAAAAGAGAAGTACAAGCGTCGTCTAGTTAAGCAATGTTCAAGATTGTTAAAGCGTGTTTGTTATTTTTCATACTCATTCTCTTGCAGAAGATAAATGAAAAATATGGAAGTTTTAAGATTGTTTGTTGGCGCATCCACTATAGAAGGATCTAGAAGATCTATTAAACATTAATTAAGATGTTAAGGAAATATAATATTGATATTTGTATTTATGTTAACTGATTTATTTAGATATGTAACTAGACTATACATATGTCTCTTTGTATATTCATTCTTCATGAAAGTTAAATATAATATTTCATATACATTAAAGTGTTATTCTCTCATTACTCTAATTAATAGCCACAACGCATTCGTACCAAATCAAAAGTGTGTTCTCTTGCAACTTCTTCATTTAATGGAGGGTATTGGTAGATTTCATATGGCTGTCCTCAGTGCTCAGATTACTGATTAGGATTTAGGACATCAATTGTGATGTAAACCATAGAGCCAATAAGAAGACGTGCCTAAGGAGTAAGGACTATTAGAAATTATGGAAATTGAATAACCATATTTGGATCTAAATTGGAATTTGAACAAGAATCTAAGCCCACAACCAATACATTAAGCGGCCCAGCCCCAACCCACCTTGGCACACCTTAAAGAGCCTTTTAACCGTACATACAAGTGGAGAAACAATTCATACCGTTTCACACCATTCCACGGCTAGTTTCTTCTCTATTGCTTAAAGGACCCAACTTGAAGAGTCTCTACATTAGCAAAAGACTTTCACCTCATGGATTTATTAAGATATCTCTTCGGATATAAAGCCATGACACGAATTTGCCTTAATTAGATGGACTAAAACCAAACAGGATCACATTCTTTGGAAGATCACATCACATATACTTTCTCAATTATTTGAAACCATTTACTTTCCTTAATTTCTGGTTATGGACATTATATGAGTCTTATAAGCTGAGATCACCTCACATATATATACACTTCATCCCTAATGAAATTCATCTCCACTATACGTCCTTCCCCAATCTGTTGGGCGGGTTCTGAGGCTGGCAAAGTTTAAATGCGGGAAGCCTGCTATCAAGATTTGGATCTTTTCTTCATATTGAAACGGGTATTGAGGTAGGACTGTTGAAACGTTGCATCCTCCAAATTTTCATTGCTCCTTTTAATAATGGTAACTCGCGTCCCTAATTAAGGTGCCTTTGGTCTTCTTATAAATTCATAGATTCCCTTCCTTCTTCTAATCATATTCTCGTTTCTAATAAAGGATTGCAAAATTCTCTCATTATAAGCTTATCTATTAGGCCTTTTGACTGATTTTATTATTCTTGTTTTTTAATATTTATTGTGTTGATTTTCTTTTTGCCTCAAAATTTTGAAGCTCTTTTAATTTTCCATATATGCTTTTTTTGGGGCATGCTTTGTTTAAATCTATGAAATTGATGCATACTCTCCACTTTCCATTATTCTTCTTGACCACGACGGGGATCACCAGCCAGTTAGGGTATTTGACTTCGGTAATGGATCATGCGCCCAACAGTTTTTCTACTTCGTCTCGGACTGTCTGAGCATGTTTAGCACCCAAATTTTTTCTTCTATTTAATTGGTTTGTAAATTGGGTATGCATTTAGCTCGTAAAAATGATGCCCAAACTCCATGCGAAGGTGTGATTATTTTCCATTAGGAAATCGATAAGATATTCCTTTATGTATTTTCGTAGTTTGGAACATATCCCTATACAGCGTTCCAGGAAACCTGGGTCAATGTATTATTTCGTTACCTCATCCAGCTTGGATTTTTCATAACTGAGAGCTTCTGGGGTGATTGGTTCCCCAATATGTAATTGCTATAAGGTCTCAGTTGGAGTTCGGCTAAGTAACATGCTCGAATCGACTCTGGCTCCCCTGATAGTTTGGATTGCTTCCTTGATTGGGAAGTTACCGCATTGATGGTACGTGGACAATACTGTTTTCATCACGTTAATCCAAGGTGTTCCTAAGATGGCATTTTATATTTCTAGACGGTTAATCATAGTAAATTCGATCATCCTATAAATTCTTGTTGCGTGCATGAGCAGTTTAACTGTCTCTAGCATCATAGCGGTCTCGCTCATGAAATCGGTCAAGGGCGTAGGAGGTCCTACTATTTGGGGGTACGTTAACGTCCATTTTGACTAGGGTTTCTTAGAAGATGAGCTCCACAAAGCTTATGATTTCCATGAGAACCCTAGCAATCTTGAAGTCTCCGAGAATCAGGTCGATTGATATCACTCGATTTTGATGCTTTTCAGTGGGTATATATACTTGCTATTTGGAATCATTCGAGTATTTTCCTTGTTATTTGGCATATTTTCACGTTTTTAGGTGTTTTAGACGTTATGGAGCAAAAAGTGGATTTGTGCACAAAATGGATGCGATTTGAAAAATGCAGAAGCAAAGTTCATCATAATAGCCAAAAGTTAATAGACATTTGGAGATGTTTCTATGAATGGAATAGGCTGAGATTCTAACTCAAGCTGGCCACATGAGTTAGCTTTCATATGAAAGTGATTTGAAATCAATCCATTGAGGCAATCGAAAGTTATGGCAATATGTCTCGCAGAAGAAACATGTGTAGCACGTGAGGGAGTAGATCGATCGATCCAGAAGCTTATCAAAGTTACAGAAATTGAGATTGATCGATCAACACTTAGATCAATCGATTCGTGAAGTGAAGGACGTCAGATCGATCGATCCACACTTGGATTGATCGACCCATATGCTCGAGATTATTTGAAGATTTCCAGAAAGACGATTCCGTCCTAAAAACTTATCATTCGTTTTCCTTATTAGTTTTTATATTCATTTTATTCTTTTTAAACTCTGTATAAGCTAGAGGCTTATGGTTTTAAATATAAAACACACAACACAATTCAGTTTACAATTCAATACTTATTTAGAGCTTTTCTGAGAGAGACGAATCTTGACACCTTTATTTGGAGAAAAATTCTAAACTCTCTTATTTTATTAAATCTGGTTTTTGAATATGCTTTCTTTATTGATGATTGTTGATTTATTGGTTATGGCTGAGTAGTCTCTTTGTTAGGTTTTAGGGATTTCCCAGGGAAAATAGGTTTTGATGGTTAGGTTTTGACTTTAATGGATTCCATTTGTTAGGTTCTTAGTCTAGATTTGTTATCATTTCTTGAATTAGCTTCATCACCTAGTTCATGATTTTAGGTTAATAAATACAAATGGATTTGGTTTATTTAATCTGACCTAGTCTAGATGAATAAGTGTCTCTTCTTGCGGGAGTATTGTCTTTGATGCTTATGAACATATCGAATCTGTAATCACTACATGATCTAATTTTCTAATTTAGAAATATAATATTTCGAGAGAAGGTTAGTCTTTATTTCTAGAAATTCTATCATAGGGTTCTAATACTTCAGGAGGAGATTAGTCTATTGTCGTCTTTTGAGTTGAGAACTATTTTCATTCTTTAATCTTGCTTGTCAACCTGAACATCAAACCTGAATACCTGCGGAATTTCCCTATCGCCTAGCGTTTTATTTTATTGGTTTAGATTTGCTTTTAATTATTCGCTTTAATTTACATTTGTTCGAGAACCAATCTTTCTTTTATTTCTTTCTTAGCTAGAATCGATTTTAGAACTAAGAGTCTCACTATCTGGTCCTTGTGGGATTCGACCCTTTACTATACTTCGAGGATCTGTTCTCTGTAGTGTTGTTTTAGGAATTAAAACATGAATCTATCAGATTTTTGGCGCCGTTGCCGGGGACCAATTCAATGCCTTTTAAGTTTTACTTAGAGTCTAGTCTAACATTTTTTATTTTTAGTACTAATCTCGTTCTTTCTTCTTGTTTTTGTTTTGAAGGTGCATGACCAAGAGATCTGACAAATCACATGAATTGCTCAACCTCACAAACAAAGAACTTGCAAGAATAGAACGTTCAAACTAGAAATCTCGAAGAAGCGCTAGTTCATCCACAACAATGGCTGAGAACTTTATTTAGAACTTGATTATTCCCGTAGTTCCAAATGCCCAAAACCCTCCAGGATTGGAACAGATAAGGCAGCTGGCGCTCAACCAACAAGGAGGAAATGACAATCAAGTGCTGCTGGTAAATTTAAAAGGAGATGCAAACCAAGGAGGTGGAAACGCAAATCAAGGCGAAGTAATGGAGAAAATGGTGAGCAAGATCCGCCTGGACTGAATCAAAATCGCCCACCTCACCAAAACAGGGTACTAGTTCGCGATTTCAATAACCCTGAAGCTTTCCTAGTCAAACAGGAATGCTCTCCACCCTCGACAACCTCAGAGACTGGACTACCAGTTCCCGTTTCAGCTCATCCAGTTGGTAAGACAAAAACAGTTTCATGGCTTGTCTACTGAGCTCCTAGGGATTACATTGATAGTTTTGAAGACATTTGCAGCACAACTCAGCTAAATGGAGTCTCTAAAGACTTTGTGCATTGTAAGCTCTTCAATTATTCTCTAGCTAATAGAGCTCTGAGGTGGCTTAAGTTGTTACCCGATAACTCAATAGAGACTTGGGATGAGTGTAAAACCAAGTTTCTAAATCACTTTTACACCTTCACCAGAACTAATAATTTGAGAAGCAAGATCTCTCAATTTCAGCAAGGACCAATGGAATCCTTTTATGAAGCATGAAACAGGTTTAACGAGTACCTTCGTGATTGTCCCCATCATGGATTTTCTTAGTTGAACCTCCTTAACACTTTTTATAGAGTTATAGATCAGAAATATCAACGCTATCTCGATACAACCAGCAACAGCGATTTCATGACTAAACCCGTGAATGCAGCCTATAAGCTAATTGACAACCTTGCTGCTAGTAACAGAACCCACTATCCTGGCTATGATCGAAGAGTGCGTTCATCTTGTTCAAATTCTTCTGAATTAGCATAAGTAAAGGAGCTTCTTACTCGGTTTCTCAAGAAAAAAATGAGAAGCATGTCAGTTTTGCTGCGGATGTAGAGAAAGTCGAAGCTGATTGCTTTGCCGTCAATGGACCTGAGAACATAGAAGAGGTTACCTATGTTAATAGCCAAGGCCAAAGAGTTTACAACCAAGGGTACAATCCAGGTTACAACAAAGGTAATCTCTCATGGATGAGTACAAATGTTGCGAATCCTCAAGATCAGTCATATCCTCCCCAAAATACCTTTGCACAAAAGTCTTGACAGTCATTTGGCCAGAAACTAGGTGGTTTTCAACAAGCCTCTCAACCTGGTTTCCAACAAGCAGCTCAACCTCAGATTCAGCAAGAAAACAAGATGGAGTTAATTATGAAGCGGATCTTAGAGAGTCAACAACAGTCTGAGAAGAATCTGAATTCGAAGTTGGATGGTATGTATAACGATTTGAACAACAAATTCGAATCATTGTTTACTCTTGTGAAGAAACTGGATGTACAAGTAGCTCAAACTTCGGAATCAGTTAAAAGACAATTTGGTATGCTACCAGGAATGGTTGAAGATAATCCTAAGGGATATTGTAAAACCATGAATTTGAGTTCTGGAGAAAAGGAAGATGAGTCTATAAAATTTGAAGATTTTCAAATTTTCAGAACTGAATCAGAGGTTCAGATCAATCGATCCAAGGAGGGATCCATCGATCCAAAAACACAAAAATTTCCAGAATTTTAGATCGATCCATCCATCCGATTCGGAAACTTGCAAAAAAGAGATCGATCCATCAGATCAATTTTCGAAGAATAAAGAGATCGATCGATCCACTTAGGAATCAATCGATCCACCTCTGAAACCTGAAAAAAACTTTAAAGCAATTTGCAAAAGTTCAAACCTCGTGCCCCAATAGACCTCAGGTTCCTAATTAAGAACATGTGTATTATGATGTTGTTTCTCAACAATTTCTTCCATTAAGAAGACTTCATAAGTTAGAGGATCCAGGTGAATTCGTACTTCTAGTTAAAGTTAAAGGAGTCCTCTTCAAGGAATCAATTTGTGACAATGGTGCTAATGTCAGCGTCATGTCAAAGATGGTCGCTGAAAAACTGGGACTTAAGGATTTCAAACCTTCAGGAATGTCTTTTGCATTGGATAAGAGCATCTCCAACCCATTACTCTATTTTCCACTATATTATAGAGTGACTCTAAAATAGAGTTGGGTTCTACTCCAACCCATCACTCTATATTCTACTCTATAATCGAATATTCTAAATATATTATATTATCATTTTCAAAGTAATTGTCAGTTGTATCTTATATTTGTAAAAATTGCAAAATGACCCAAAATATTTTATATTTTTGAAAATAATTAAGTTTCATAATATTATTTAAGTAAAAAAATTTATTACATAACTAAAATAGCATTATATCATAAAATATTAAAATATTACATTATTTTGGTTCAATTATTATCATTAGTTTGTTTTTCCTACAAATGATCAATCAAAACATTTCAAAGTCATATATGAGTTTCTTTATCTTTGATTTTTCGAAATCGATATTGTGATTTAAGTTTCATATTCGATCCAAATATCCGTACATTAATTCCAACATACACATATTTACAAAAACGTGGTGCTCAAATCAACAAACTCTTCATCCATCAACTTCGTTTGGGCAATATTTTAACGGCTTAGGAGGATCCAAAAATGATTTACCGGATTATTAAGTGATTAATATTAATGTGGTTAAACTTATATGTTTCTTTTAATTTGTTTCTTATTGCGTATTTTTAAATTAAGTGACTAAGTTTAGTTAATTTGTGCTTTATGTTGTTGCTTATTGTATATTTTTAAATTGAAATTAGTATGCTTATTTTATATATTAAATTATTGATTGCTATTTTATTTTAATGAATTAAAAATAAAAAAATAATTTAATTAGTAAAATATGAAAATATACAATAATTGAAGGCCCATCTTGCAAATAAAAAAAGTTCCAGTCTATAATAGAGTGAGAATTATGGTTACTCCATTTATAGAGTAGAAAAGTGAACATTTCTATAATTCAGTGGAAAATAGAGATGGGTTGGAGAAGATTCCACTCTAAAATAGATTTTTTCTCTATAATGGAGTGGGGTTGGAGATTCTCTAATAATTATGTCGTGTCTTCAAGTGGTTTTGTGGCTAATGTAATGGTGCAAGTATGAGATTGCATAGTTCCTGTTGATTTCCATGTCTTTGACACAAATGGAAATTCAAAACGGTCACTAGTTCCGGGGAGACATTTCTTAGCATCACTAGGAGCTGAGATGCACGTCCTTAAGAAGCGAATCTATCTCACAAACATCCAGAAAATGTAATATTATCCTTTAGTACCTTACATACCTACATCAAGGATCATCATGATTAAAGAGGTAAAAGCGGTGCAGACTTCTCAGGTCGAATCCGAAGACTCTGATGTTAAGGTCATGAACAAGGAATCTCAAGTTCCAATCAAGGGTTCAACCCCAAGAATCAAGAAAAGGGGTAAGATAAACTTGAAGAAGATCGATGAGAATGCCGAGTTGGATTTGACTGATCAAGGAAAAGAAAAAGGTGCTCCAAAAAAGCTTCAAAAGACAAGGATAAATGTGAAGGGAATTTGAAAAAAGTCAAAAAGAATACTCATCTGACTTTGATTCCCAAATCATCAAGTAAAGACTGGGTTGAGTATACGGTGAAGAGTAATTAGGGTTTTCCTAGACCTTTCTCTAAGTTCAGAATTCCCTTTACTCAAGATCTTAAATACAAGGGAACATATTTCAAAAAGGGAACGATGAATAAAGTGCTGAAGCTGTAAATCTCAGAGATGGATGGTAGAACTATTGCCTCTATTGGTGATGATGTAGATTCAGCTTAGAAGGTAACTAAGTCTAGCTATAGACGTTAAATAAAGCGCTGAGTGGGAGGCAACCCACTAATTTAATGTTTCTCCTTATTTGGTTTTTGATTAGAGTGAGTCCTATTTTGTTTACTAACCTATTAATTTTTAGTTTTGAGTTTAAGAGATGTTCCAGGAAAAATTCAAGAAATTTGTTCGGACATAACGATCGATCGATCCGTCTATGGATTGATCGATCCAAGCCCATGGATCTCTTTAACACGTTGTCAGAGATCGATCGAACTTCGTATTAAAAACCAGTCGACCTCTTGTTCTAGGTAAGTACTGAAACTCTCTTGAACTATTCGTTTTATCTATTTATTTATGATCATTATTCCTTCTCCTTGGTTATTTTCACACCGGGACGGTATGATTTAAGTCTGGGGGAGGGAGTATAGCTATTAACCATGTTTTGTGTTCTTTTTTGATGTTTCATCAGTTTGGTGAAAATTTTCAAAAATTTTCGTTTTTAAATTAGTCATGTCTAGTCGAGTCGAAGGAACAATGACCAGAATTTTTGATGATAACCAACCTAATGTGAGTATAGTATTGTTCTTTTTAGATTAATGGCCTATATTTAACTGATATGTTTAGGATTGGAACCCCATTGCTGATTATTTTGTTTCTGAAAGTCTGAATCTTTTGGATTGTTAATGATTTGATGCTAGCTCTTCCATGATAGGACTTAATTTGAACTTAATTCCTCTTTTTGTGGTGGTAAGATACTTTGAAAGCTAAGTGCCTTGCTCTTCGGTATTCTGTAAAACTGACAAGTTGTTTCAGTATGATCCAGATTCTTTCTTTCTCTCCCTTCAGAAAATATAGAAAAACGGTTCAGAAAAAGGGTTGAAAGCATGACCTAGAAGTCTGTAGTCAATCCCAGTGAATTTTCGTCTACTTAAAAAGTAAAAAGAAAAGAAAAGCGCATAAATGCGAAAAAAGAAAAGCAGTAATAAAAAGAGAAAAGAAAACAAGAAGTGAGAAAGGGGAAAAAAGTGTCAGCACCATAAGTCGATTGATGCTCTGTTTGGTATGGGCATTTTGACAGAAGAGATGCTTGTGCGCATAGAATCGATACCCCATAGGTAAGAATGCATCTATTTTAATTGAATTTAACTTAATGAGCTGGTTGAGATGATTTGATGGTTTGATTGATGTTGGATTTAGAGTAGGAAACATGCTTTTAGTTATGTGGTTGCAAACAATTCTTTCATAGTGGTTGTTTAGGATCGGTGTCTTTTAAGTTTTGATATTTATGCTTGAGGTTGCTGAGATTCTGAGAGTTCCTGTGTGGTTTCAAAACCTTTTCTCTAGATTGGGTCTTGCTTCACGTGAGGACAAGCAAAGATCTAGGTATGGGGGAACTGATATCACTCGATTTTGATGCTTTTTAGTGGGTATTTATACTTGCTATTAGGCATCATTCGATTATTTTGCTTGTGTTTTTGACATATGTTCACGTTTCTAGGTGTTTTGGACGTTTTGGAGCAAAAAGGTTGATTTGTGCACAAAATGGATGCGATTTGACAAATTGATGACTCTGGATTTTCATGGAATTACATATCAATTAGCATCAATTCTGAGGTCTAAAAGCGTGCATACATCACATTTATAGTTTATTTTAGTAAGTTTATAATTTTTAGGAATTTTGCATTAAAATTTGCATACGCACGCATTTTGGAAATTTTTTAGGACTTTCAAGAGTTTTCGGGAAGGATTTGTGAGATTTCATAAAAGCAACACTTAACATTGAATGGAGCAGCACTTAGCATGGAATGGACAGGATCGATCTCAACACATGCCTGGATCGATCTCAGGCACTTCTGCATCAAGTTCAGATCGATCCCAACACTTGCCAGGATCGATCCCACTACCTTATCCAGATCGATCTGAGATCGATCTCACGGCTCTACCTAGATCGATCTGGGATCGATCTCACCATACCATCTGGATCGATCTGAGATCGATCCCAACAACACCTCAGATATATCCCATCTCAGGCTGGATCGATCCTTCTCTCTCTCATTCAAGGAAATTTGTGAAGTCTCAGACGAAGCTAAGGAAATGCATGGAATTGAAGCAAGGCTAAGAAGGAAGCAAGGCAGGATCGATCCCACACTTTTCTGGATCGATCTCAGGTACTCAATGCCTGGATCGATCCCACTCTCAGACGCATCTTAGGCAGGATCGATCTTTTTCAAAGCATCTTCAGCTTGGATTGATCACACACTTACCAACCCGAATTCAAACACGCTCCAACCCGACCAACTTAAATCTGGATAGCACCTAAACCAAGGCCCAAGATCCAAGACAATGATTAGCTTTTTGTCTTTAGTGTGAATTAGGGCTTTTCTCTTAACACTATAAAAGCTCTAATTCGCCTCCATTTGCAAAAGAGCTTAGTTTTTCTTTCCTTTTTAGGTTTTAGTCTTAGGTTTTATTTTCTTTTGTTGTTCTTCATGTTCTTGGTGTAAATACCATATTTCTTTCAAGTTCTTAGTTAATCTACTGTTTTTCCTTTGATATCTTGCTTAGCTTTATGTTGTTGTTTAGTTTGTGCATCTCTACTTCATTTTAAGCTTTAATCTTCTGTTTTAGTTTACTGTGTTATTGTTGTTCTTCATTTCTGGGTTTGTGTTCTATATGCTCTTCATCTGTTCTTCCTAGATTTGCATGTTTAGGTTTAAGGTTATGCTTTCTATTTCCTCTGCTTCTACTCCCATGAGTAGTGAGTAGTTTACTAAGTTCCTGTGGATGGGGGTAGAATAGGTTGATGTTTTGGATTTACCTTAGTACCTAAGTTGTTTGTTCTTAGATCCCTTCTGTTTCACCTGTTCGTAATGCTGCTTGTATTTCTACCCGGAAGAGACTGAAAACTCGCTGTTAGGCCCTTCAACACAAGAAGGTGAGTCATTGAAGGTGTCCGGACCTAGGTGATTTCAGAGATTTGGTTTCCCCTTCTAAGGCATTAGATGTTTGGGAATCTTATTGACTAGAGTAGTTGTTGTTAATGCCTGTTAGGTAGTCATGGTCTATGACGGCAGTTGAGTCTGTGACTGCTTTGCTTGAGATTAATTGCCAAGGAATTGGAATTGATTGCATATGTTGCTACCGTCTAGGGGTTAGCTCATTGTATGAGGTATGTTAGGTGCTTAGGTAGCCCAGGATGGATCCTTAGTCAATTACCCTTTGTCCTCAGGAACTTCTTTACAATACTTACATCTTTCATCCTCTTTGCTTTTACTCTGTTTTTACATTTAAGTGTTTTATGCTTCTTTCTGTCTTTATGCATTTTATGTTCATTGCACTTAGTACCTTTTAGAAACAATCCCTTTTAACACTTAGCTTGACTTTAAAGCATCCATTGCATTCCAGATTGTTAGTGCACTCTCATTTGGATTGATAACCCATCTATACTACAATGATGGAGAATTGATACCCTTAGGACCTCAAAAATTCTACTATAACAAATGCAGAAGCATAGTTCAGCAGAAGAGACCAAAGTTAATCGACATTTGGAGATGTTGCTATGAATGGAATAGACTGAGATTCTAACTCAAACTGGCCACGCGAGTTAGCTTTCATATGAAAGTGATTTAAGGTCAATCCATTGAGGCAATCAAAAGTTATGGCAATTTTACTGAAGACTGGTCAATCTGTCTCGCAGAAGAAACATGTGCAACATGTGAGGAAGTAGATCGATCGATCCATGTGGGGATCGAATGATCCAGAAGCTTATCAAAGTTACGAAAATGGAGATCGATCAAACCACACTTAAATCGATCGATCTGTGAAATAAAGGACGTCAGATCGATCGAGGCTTAGGGTTTTAGATATACAACACACAACTTAATTCAGTTTACAATTCATTACTTTTGAGAGCTTTTCTGAGAGAAACGAATCCTGACACCTCTATTTGGAGAAGAATTCTAAACTCTCTTATTTTTTTAAATATGATTTCTCTATTGATGATTGTTGATTGCTTGGATATGGCTGAGTAGTCTCTTTGTTAGGTTTTAGGGATTTCCCAGGGAAAACAAGTTTTGATGGTTAGGGTTTGACTTTAATGGATTCAATTTGTTAGGTTCTTAGTCTAGATTTGTTATCATTTCTTAAATTAGCTTGATCACCTAGTTCATGATTTTAAGTTAATATATACAAAGGGATTTGATTTATTTTATCTGACCTAGTCTAGATGAATAAGTGTCTTTGCTTGCGGGAGTATTTTCTTTGATGCTTATGAACATATTGAATTTGTAATCACTGCATGATTTAATTGTCTAATTTAGAGATCTAAGATTTTGGGAGAAGCTTAGTCTTTATTTCTAGCAATTCTATCATATGGATCTAATACTTCAGGAGGAGATTAGTTTATTGTCGTCTTTTGAGTTGAGAACTATTTTCATTCATTAATCTTGCTTGTCAACATGAACTTCAAACCTGAATACCTGCAGAATTTCCTATCGTCTAGCGTTTTATTTTATTGGTTTACATTCGCTTTTAATTATTCGCTTTAATTTTCATTCGTTCGAAAAACAATCTTTCTTTTATTTCTTTCTTAGCTGAAATCAATTTTAGAACTAAGAGTCGCACTATCTGGTCGTTGTGGGATTAGACCTTTTACTATACTACGATGATCTGTTCTTTGCAGTGTAATTTTAGGAATTAAAACCTGAACCTATCATTGATGACCAATGGACCAGCATGCGGCACATCAAAGCATGTTGTGTCCAGATCATCAAACATGATAGGTTTTATGGCTTCTTGGGGATTGGTCTCCCACCTCTCGCATGATGCATCTTTTCGTTCGTATGCTTTTATTGATGTGATCGAGTTTAGACAGAACTGATGGTTCCCCATTATCATATTGATTCTTTTCTTGAATTGTGAAGTTGGGGCAACTTGCGGTAGTTTGTCACTTTGTTCCTTTTCATCGTGTTGGATGTTTGTTACATTAATTTTGTTGGGTTCGATCAATTCTCCAAATTTATATTTCACGAACAAGAAAGATTCGGAAACTCCTACATTGCTCGGTTGAGCGACCATTTTGATTTTGATGTATACGGAGTAATGTTTCTGGACAATAGAATCATTTGGTTGAAACTATGAACCGAGCCTTCAGGCAGTTGGGAGAACCATGTTAATGATGGTGCTTAGAGGTGCTCCCTGAATAGCTGACAGTATCTTGCATCTTTTTCGTGTTCGTCAAATTGTGCTTGGCCGAATGCTATTCGAAAAACTGTCATGTACGCGCTGGGTTCTGTTTTCCCTTCATAAAAAGTGGTTTTTATTTTCTCAGGGTTCCGCACTTTAATTTTTTTTATATGTGGAGCGTACGGGCTTTGGAGCATTTCCTCCATCAGTCGGTCTAACTCAGGAGCCGAACTAATCGCCTAGTGAACTTTAAAGTTCATTTTTTTGACAACCTCATGGAGAAAAATTTTCATCTCTTGGATTTCCTGGGTCGAGTGTTGAGTTCGTCTATCTGGCTAGGAGGAAGGTTGGTGATAGTCATCATATTCGTCAGAGCCGTCGTCTGAGTCCCCGGATATGTCTATTTGATAATGGTTACCCTCAGGGTTTTTGGTGTGCTCGGGTCGATTCAATTGGTCAGCATCTTCCTGAGATTAGTCGACCTTTAAGGTGGATTTCTCGTCCCTAGAGTCGGTGTGTGGTGGGGCATCCGTGGTTCCAGAATGATGTGCATGGGTTTTGATGTAGTTTGGTATTGGAGTAAACAGTAGTGTCCGAGAATGCTTCGCAGCAATTGGATATCGTCAGGTTGATTACCGGAGCGACCGTTGATGGGTTGAGGTTTTTTATTCGATGTGTTAGGTGATCTTGTTGGTTCAATATGAGAGCACCTTGTTTGGATCAGCATATTCTTTGGCCATTGTCGAGTCGATCGAGAAGGGATTGATTCAGGGCGTCTGGCATTTCCAGCCTCTCAGACGTAGATGCATGGTTTGGCGAAGCGCCTGGATTGTGCTAGTGTATCCTTCTGATTAAGTTGGTACTTCTTTAATCATGGTCGCAATGGATGTGGTTGCGATGTTCGTTTTGCATTAGAAAACCTTAAATTTCCACAGACTACGCCAATTTGCGGATGCTAAAATCCGCAAAGTAAATTTATAAGAATTTAAATGAGGAATTCGTAGAATTTCTTCTTAACAAGAAACAATCACAACACACATTGATATGAAAAAGGAGAATTTTGTATTGATCAATAGTTTGCTCTAAACCCCGAGCTCGCGTACAAGTGATACGTAAAAAATCCAAAAAAGATTCTTCTTTGTCCTTCTTTTCTTCTATTTATATTACTCGGGTTGCTTCGGGTTCTTGCTGGGGCTTTTAGATATTTCGAGCTTCAGTTCTAATATTCCTTCTTAGTTTAACTTCCTATGACTTCACGATCTAGGTGTATCCCAAGAAACTCATGCAGTTTTGACTCGTTCTTGTCCTGCTCAAGCTATCTTTCGGTCCACCTGCGTTATAGCGGATACAAGAGTGCTCAGGCGTCTTCTGACTATCTCTAGGTAGAAAATTGTCTTGATAAGTTTTCTTGAGGTTATTGTGTACTAAGTATTTGATAATAAGATTTTTCGGTGTAGTATAGATGGGTTGTCAATCCAAATGGGAGTGCACTAATCATTCTGAATGCAATGGATGCTTTAAAGTCAAGCTAGGTATTAAAAGGGGTGATTTTGCTAAAAGGTCCTAAGTGCAATGAACATGCTGAAGGTAAATTGCATAAACATAAAAAGAAGCATAAAAGACTAAGATGTAAAAACAGAGTAAAAGCAAGGAGGGTAAAAGCTGTAAGCAATGTGAAGCAGTTCCTGAGATCAAGGGTAATTGACTAAGGATCCATCTTGAACCACCTAAGTACCTAACATATCTCATACAATGAGCTAACCCCTAGACAGTAGCAACATAGGAAACCAATTCCAATCTCTTTGCAATCAATTTCAAGCAAAGCAATCACAGACTCAACTCTCGTCATAGACAGTAACTACTAAGCAGGCATGAACAACAATCTACTATAGTCAATAAGCTTCCCAAACAAATAATGCCTTAGAAGGGTAACATGAATCTCTGAAATCACCTAGTTCCAGACACCTTTAATGACTCACCTCTCGGTGTTGAAGGGCCTAAAGGCGGGTTTTCAGTCCCTCTCGGGTAGAAATACAATCAGAATTACGAGTAGGTGAAACATAAGGGATTTAAAGACAAACAACTTAGGTACTAAGGTGAACTCAGGACATCAACCCTAGTCTACCCCATCCTCAGGAACTTGATGGACTACTCACTACTCATGAGAGTAGAAGCAGAGAAAACATAAATCATAATTTCAATGCTAAACATGCAGATCTAAGGTTAAAAAGATGAAGAACAGCAAGAACACAAACCCAGAAACTAAGAACATCAATAAAACAGTAAGACAGAGATGAAGAACAAACTTAAAACAGAAGATTAAAAGCTCAAAACAAAAATAACAGTAGATTAACTTAAAACTTCAAAGAAATCTGGTTTTTACACCAAGAACATGAAGAAAAACAAAGAAAAAAAAACCTAAGACTAAAACCTAAAAAGGGAAGAAAACTAAACTCTTTTGCAAATTGAGGCGAATTAGGGCTTTTATAGTGTTCAGAGAAAAGCCCTAATTCGCACTAAAGAAAAAAAGCTAATCATTGTCTTGGATCTTGGGCCTTGGTTCAGGTGCTATCCGGATTTGAGTTGGTCGGGTCGGAGCTTGGGCTTGTGAATGATCGGTCTGATGCGTTGAGAGCTTGGACGTAAGGGTCGCGATCGATCCATCATGAGATGCGTCTGAGATTTGGATCGATCGAGGCATTGAGTACTTGAGATCGATCCAGACAAGTGTGGAGATCGATACAACCTTCAAGTTATGATAGATCCATCCTTGCTTTCTTCTTATTCTTGCT